>CAEGAF010114883.1:0-48567 GCA_903067075.1 Micropoecilia bifurca
TCAGTGTCTCACAAGCAATGAACCTCCCCGCACGTCACAGATATATATATATATAAATATATATATATAAATATATATATATATATATATATATATATATAACACACCGGAAAAGGTGATATTTCTGTTATTTTTGTCATTTCAAGTGGAAATCTATTCAGTTTCTATTGTTCCATCATTTGGATTGTTCAGTATTGACATCATATTAAATATCGATGTACTACGTTAGAAAAACTTTGTAAAACATAACTGAAGTCAGGAACAATAATACATCCGGGCATCCGTCTCCTACCTGCCCAGTAGTATAGCCAGAAGCTTCTGCAGAGGTTTGAGGACCATCCATAGGAGGGGAGCAGGAAGGGCCCTTCTGGGGGTTGAGGTGTGGAAGTGGTGGCCCCACTGTGTCTGGACGGAACCTATCCGGGGACACACCGCCCGTACGTTGCCACATATTGAAAACGACTGTCTAGTTGCACAGACTCTCAAATTAGACGAGATTTTTGGAGAACATACTGAGAATGGGGTCGTCGTCTTCTTCAGAGAAAAATCTGCTCGTTTACAGAGCTGGAAATGTCGAGTCAAATTCATGTGAAAGTAAAAACTGCACGTGTTTCTGAAAAAGTTACTACAAAGAAAAGCCATTGTCTAAAAATTTAACACGCGCTACGTCATAAGGCAGGGGTGATAAAATATTCGCGTAACATCGATAACTATAACGTAGAATGACGCAGTGACCTTAACGTGTTCCAAGTTTATTGGTGCCATGTTGAGCTTTTTTTCCGGTTTCAACCTTCAAAGTCATTCCCACCGGTGGGTTGACAGCTTGTAACCTTGTCAGCTACTTTCCAGCAATGGCGGCGGTGTCTTTCTGGTGTTCACGAAGGTCCAAACCTTCCGATAACAGCCAGGCACAGAGTTAGAACATCTTAATCTGTAACGACTTCCCTCACCTGGTCCATGTGACGGGACATGTTACGTCACGTCGGGTGTTGGGAAAATAAAGGAACTAATCCCGTTCCTGCTTCTCAAATGATTCCCCGCAGAAACACTTTCGCAAAGAAGGTTCCGCTTCACATGTCAGTCGCACTATGGACCAAATCCGCTACAAATTAGAGATATGGCTTTACGTACCCTGTGGTTAACTTCCATGGGGGAGGAACTACACATAATCAGGGCGCCGTCCCCTCCAGACGGGGTTTTGATGCCCCCTCTGGTGCGGCGCCCCTATGCATTGCATGCGCTGCATACCCACCTTTTGCGCCACTGGGGAGGAGGAGTAGTTTGGCTTTATTATTCCTCTTTGCAGGGCCGACTCGAAGTTATATAGGAACCAAATTATTTGGCGGTAAATCACATCATTGATCATCGTAATATCACTAAAATCTCTTCCTGCATTCATGACCATGTAAAGAGCATTAAGGTAAACATTAATACTTTCAGATAGCACACAAACTATCTAGAGAACATAGATCAAATGTTGCACTCATAAACAGCTACAAAAAATATAAATGCCACTTGTTCAAGTACTTAAAAACATCACATTGTGCAGAAAAAATATGATCCCAGAACAAACACAAAAATGACAAATTAGGATTAAATTATGACTCTGGTAACATCTGTTGACATGGGAGCCAAAGCAGTTGAAAGGCATGCCTTTGCTGTAGCTCAACTCGTGTTTTTCTCCAAAAGAGAAGAAAAACCATAGTTCTGATTCAAATAAGTAAATGCATAAATGCAGTAAATCAGCAAATATAAAAATGGTTTTATTTGGTAGCACAGGAACTGATCAGATGCTCTCTCTCTCTTTTACAAACACCCTCTCAAACATGAACTTGTTTTACAGCTGCTGTGAGGACTCTGTTGATGTCAAAGAACAGTATCGATACTTGCAACCAGCTTATATCAGAGTCGACTCCTGACAATTGTATTGAACATTTTTGGACACCATCTCCAGTTCCTTCACCACAGTAAACCAAGACACCTTGAACGTAAATGATTTTCTACAAGAGATCTCTTTTAGTCAAACAATTCAACAAAATCAGATTTTGTACAAAACTATACGTACACTTCAACGCATGTACTTCAAATCTTACACCATGCTTAATACTGCAATAAAAAATGTGTTGTTTCACAGCAAATAGTCATGCTCAGTTGACAACACTGATCCTAAATGCAAAACTGTTCTGCTGTTTGTTTCAGCACTCTCCCCTCCCTTGGGGAACTCCTCCCGACCGATCATCTGATCAAAAGCGTCGTCGTCCGATTGCACAGAGCTTGAGATGCTTAAATGTTCTTCCTTACATGAGGATTTCTGCTTGGAGATAAAGTCTGACAGGAACAGGGATTGGATCTCAGAGAGGAACTGGTCTCCTTCGCCATCCGGGAGGGCTTCCAAGTGTCTTGCCAAAGACGCCATCATCTGGAGAGAAAGTTACAACCGTGAGCTACCGAGAGTGTCCAGCTGAAACAAGCAAAGGGTCAAATTTACCTTTTCCAAACAGGTAAGACTGGAGTCTCTGCAAAACAATCTGTCCATCTGGATGCTCCTGCACAACCACAACAAACGTTTTAGAGAAAAATCACAGCGTAATCCACAATCACAGCACCACCTGGCTGCTGGGAATTACAGTCCTGATTGCCACTGACCCGTGTGCTTGAGCGTACTTCTGGACGATCCACTGAGCCCTCCTCATGGTCTGCTCCCAGTCAGGAGACTCTTGTGATGACAGAAAGTTGAATCTGTAAGGCAGCTCTGTGGAGAAACAGAGAGAGAGAGAGAGAGAGAGAGAGAGAGGAAAAACTCAGCTGGATGATAGAACTGACCTACAGTGTCAGCTTGATTGCTAAGCTTCTAGATTCGGACTGTTTTGAAGTTTGTGAGTTATGTCTTGCTGTGTGTGAGTGTGTGTGTTTCACATACTGTTTTGGCTCGTGGGCTCCTGGCTTTCTTTCACCAACAAGCAGGTGATCTGGGAGTGGGTTGAGGGGTTAGCGCGGTCATACGGGCTCACTATCATTCCGATGAATGGGGCTCCGCCGCGGGAGAAATAACTCTGGGTGAGTCAGAAGACAAAAAAAATGACACTGCATGTCCATATGCAAAAGTATTCACACCCCTTCAACCTTTATTATGTAACAGAAGCATTTTTTTTGGCATTTCCTGCAATGGAACAAACTATTACACAGATGGGAAGTGCAAATAAATTTCAAAACGTTCACAAATAAAAGTCTGAAAACAACTTCAGCCATTTTGCTAATAAAAACAGACAAAACGCAAAGCTGGCAGATGCACATCAACCCATTTTCAGTACCAATCTCAATTTCAACTTAGGGAGAGTGAATTCAAATAAACGTCACGTTTTGCAGATTTTAATTTGTTAAAAAGTAGTTTGTGTTGGCCAACTCCACAACGTAATAAAGGTTTTGAGGTTATAACGTAACAGCATTTGGAAAGGTCCTAGTGCCATAAGCTGATGAGAAGCTGGTACAGGTTCTTTTATGGTTTCGGTTTTACCTGGAACTGGTCCTGCGTGTTGATGTCCCGCACCGACGGGTTTGGGTGAAAGGTGGGATGTGAGTGGTACCAGCCCACGACGCTGAAGCCCAGAGACGAGAGCAGGTCACAGGCCTGAGTCTGCGACACCGGGTCCATCTCGCACTGCAGATCCGTGCTCGCGCTGTTACACGGTTCTGCTGCACAGATCTGCACACAGGACTGTTTGTCAGCCTTTGGAAGAATTAGAATAAAGATGAACTTGGACCACTTCCTACCTTAAGAACTTTCTCTTCCTGGTTGAACGTTCCACCCAGAAGACCAATGACTTCCCCTCTTGAAACGTGGGCATGCTGAACGCGAGAGGACCAAACATGTAGGCATTTATAATGCATTAGAAAGTAAGATGTGCTCCTGAATGATGCATTGCAAAACAAAATAAGGAGCTATTTTCTACGAGGCTGTGCTTATAGTGTACCATGTCCATGATGAGAAGCGTCTCGGCACATACTATGACCTGGAACGGCTCCTAGAGGAAACCACAAGGAACATTTTGAAAAGTTTAGTAAGACTCATGAAATATTACAATAAAACAAAGTAAAATACAACTTTCTTCACAAGACCTTTCATTAAAAAATCCTTTAGAAGAAAACCTGTATCTATATTGGAGGCTAAAGGGAGACTAATATTAGTACAATATATGGTTTCTAAGGGGTTGTGGACGTTGAAAGCAGGTCACAGTGAGGCGGTTCTACGGGAGTAGAGGGGGAAACGGTGCTGCCTCAGCTCAGCTGGAGAAACTTTGCTGTACGCGTCCAAGTTAAGTTAGTGTATGACACTGTCCGGCACAATACTGAGCTGGACAGGAGGCTCTAATTTGATGCTCTAAACTGATGGTCTGATGAAATATTATAAGAAGTTCAGTTCAGGTTTTGAGAAAGTCTTTTTTGCACATCAATAATTTTAATCTAACAGCAGAGATGACATTAAATATAAAATAAGTAGGTCAGACTGTCCTGCTGTTGATGCCACTTCATATGACATTAATATGACATTAAGTAGCATTGTTATTAGGACGGTTTGACAAAACATTTGAGCAACATTTGGTTCATAAGTTACTGTATGACGTTCTTATGGTGTGAAGCACTTTGAACTTCAAATAAACTTGACTTGACAGCTTATCTGGAAAGTATGCATAAAAAATGCTACACAATAAATGTTGGAATGTTATTTACTTAAAGCAGAGTATCTTCCTAACACAAGATAAATATGCGGCAGTATGATTAAACAATGAGGCAAATGGTCACTGACCTGAACGTCTCTCTCAAAAGACCTGCAAGGAATCAGCTGGAATGGATCAAGGAACCTGTTGTACAGAGATTGATTGCGTGATTAATCTTCTCCAGCGTATTTTCTGTTTACTTGATACACGAATCCATCGTGCTGCTCACCTTCTGTATCTGGATGTCTTGCCGGGTTTAGGCTGCTTCTTCATCTCCTCTCTCCGCTGAGCCAGTTCTTCAGCACTCAGATGCTGGAAAACACACAGGATTCAGCAGAAATGAAGATACAGATTCAAAGCGGCCGAAGTGCATGTTAAGACAGCGTCCACACCTCATAAGTCTGTCCTTCCAAATCTCTAGCGTCACACCAGTTCCCCCATATGTCTCGCACACGCCTCTTCCTGGTCCGCTGCAACCGATCAGATGTTAGCTCGGCTCTGAAAAGCGGAGGTTTTGCAGCTGATCACGGTTTTCAGGAACCTACCATGCTCTGCAGTCTCTGAGCCAGCTGGTAAGCCTCAAGCACATCCTTGCCCTCCTTCGGCTTGGTCCGGTCCACCACCTTCGGTCGATTATACACCGCTTGCTCTACAAGCAGAAAACAGGAGCCCGCACACCAAGTTGGAAGACAGATAAAAGCAGCAGGAGTAACTGTAGGTCACAGATTGCAGGTTTACCACAATTGAAATTGATGGCTCCGATGAGCTCCAGGTAGGTGTGTATCCTCCCGATGCAGTTCACGTCGCCACAGTTCTTCAGGCCGGGGCGGACCGACGTCTTGTTCAGGTACCGGGGCTTGCTCTTCAACCTTAACAACAAACACACAAGCGTTCAGTTCTTCTCCACGGATGAGAAGAACCGCGTGAGAACGGTTTGGCGCCACCATTGGTCCAGGATGTAGTTCCTGATCTTCAGATATCTCTCGGGCGTCTTCGATGGTCGACCCTCAAAGAACTCGGGGATGGCTTGTTTCTCGTCCTCCGTGATCGTCTCTGTGTCCATCTCGACTTCCTGCTCGGGGGCCTTGAGCTCTTCCACTTCCTCGTCTTCCTCCTCCTCCTCTTCCTCTGGGTCTCTGTCTGGTCCATGGATGTCCGGGTTTTCAACAGAATCTTCCAACAAAACAGGATCACTTTTACTCACAGGTGTGCGAGGCTGAGTTGAGTGGATTATAAGCCTGGCGGGCCACCAGATTTCACTTCCCCTGCTACCAGGCTGTTTATTTTAAATAGGGTTTTTTATATACTGGTAACAGGAAAGATGGATTAAGCTAGGTCTATATTTCAAGCATTGAACTCCTTATGCACCTCAGAATTTTTGTAACTTCACATTTTTCAACACCAAAGCCCTGTAAGACACAAACAAACCCCTGATGTGCATTACCTGTGGAGTCATGACCGTCTTCGGTGAGCTGACCGTCATGTGCCAAGGTGTGACTCTGGCAGCTCTGCTCATCACTAGGATTAGTCGTCAGTTTTGACTCCGTCTCTGCTTCTGCCTCAGGAGGTTCTGTCTTTACCAGATTCTCATTCGATGTAGTTTTTCTGTCTTCCTCAGCGCAAAACAAGTTAAAAGAGGATAGAGGACTTTGCTCGGAAGGAGAGCTCTGGTGGGGTCGGTTCTTCTCATTAATGCCCTCTGACACTGTCAGCTCTTTTTGCTCTTCTGCTGCAGCGTCAGTCTGTGGTTGCCCTGCTGGTCCACTTGGTTCAGTTTTGATGTCCTCCCCTTCGCCCTCCCTCAGGTCATCGGTGATGTCTACGTCCTCGTCGTCGGAAAGCCTCTCTATGCGGACGGCATTGGTCATAGTGGGCCTAGAAGGCCGCAGCTGCGGCTGTGGGCCTCTAGAGGGAGCTGCGGCTCCAGGTTCTGATTTACCCTTCAGTTGGAATAAGCAGAAGAGACGATAAGACTAGGAATGTGTTTGTACATGCTTCATGTCAGTGTGAAAACAGTTGGGCAGTCTCACCTTGTGTTTGAAGTACTGCCTGGCATAACTCTTGACTTGAAGGACACTTCGGGTGTCCAGGAGCTTGGCGATTTTTGTCCACCTTCGACCATACTGAGCCTTAAAGAGTAGAAAGAAGAATAACTTGGTTCCAAAAAGGCTCATAATACTGGAATACATATGCGTTTTTTTTATGAAAGAATAAACTTTTTTAATGACAGGATGTAAGTAATATGTAATAGTAATAAGTCATACTACTCATAAATTCACCTCAGGCCTACAGATACTATTAAAACTAAGGCGCTCACCAGTCCCTCCTCAAACAGCTCCTTTTCCTGTTTGGACCAGCGAGATGAAGCAGAGGCCGAGGTCGAGCTTTTGGTTGGAGATCTGAGCAAGAGAAACAAGAGAAACACGTCAGTAGTGATTTTCAACATAAACGACAACAGGTGGAGGAAAACTCTAAAACAAAAAGGTACTTACTTCTTTACTTTTGGCTTCTTGTTGGGATCACTGGGCAAAATGTTAGGAATCCTGTCACCCGTCAAATAATATCTTCAAGTAGAGTTAAGTACAGTTGCTTCGGAAAGCTGTTTTGGATCAATCTTCCTACCGGAGCACTAAACACTAACTTAATAATTTAGTTACGACTAAGTATGAATTTTCCCTCCAGGTCCATTTTTAATAGATTTATTTGAATTGAATATCAGTCTTCAAAACTATTTCTTGCTTTAATCTATAAGCACAAATTTGTAAAGGAACATGTCCAGAAAATTATAAGTCAATAGAGCAAAGCACCGTTCCAAACGACCAGACATTATTCACAAATATTATCAGTTCATTTCTGAATAATCTGATTAAGTTTGAGTTACTTTGCTAAATGTACTTCTCTCAATGTGATAAGCCGAGACATACTCCAAAATGTATGGTTTTGCTTTCACTTCACCATTCTGTACTTTTTTTTAGTTGATCTATTACATTAAATCCCAAGAAACTCATTATCGCTTGAAGTTGTGAAGTTACACAACTGAAAACGTTTGCAAGACGCTGTAAGGACTGCTGGACCCTCTGCAGCCTGTCCGCTGGGGTTAAAGGTTAAAGGTTACTGTTCCTCCAGCAGCATCCTCTCTATCGCCTCTCTGTTCTCGGGGCTGATGGAGCCGTCCAGCTCCCAGGGCTGCAGACAACACACAGCACTCATCACAAACTCCCACCGTCACGCCTGATGTACAAACAGGGGGATTTCTCGAGGTCCTACCAGGATCCAGGAGCTGGTTCTGTCCGCAGGCTGGATGAACTGCTCCTGGACTAATCCTGCAGCGTCCATCTCTCTGCAGCAAGAAGGAAACAGGTTGCTAACAGACACCGAAATACTGGAAATAATCCTTTTAGCGACACATAGCTCCCCCAGAATGCACACAGCAGGAAACAGAGACACTTCTTACCCAATGTTACTATCAAAATCGTCTCCCTCGATGTCAACATCCACTTCGTCCTCCATGTTTGAGGACAAACGTAAATAGAGTAGCTGTCCCGCTCTGAACGGAAGTTTAGTTTCACCTACAGCGCCGCCTGGTGGCCTGGAAGAGAGGCACTGGCGTTTTTCTTAGCATTTCTTAGCAAAGGTAAATAGAATATCAAAAGATATTTTTAAAATACAAGCTAAATAGTTGTGCAAATTGATTGATAACCAGGACCAACAGTGAAATATTCTTTTTTCTGATAAATTTATAAAATAAACAGCAATGTGGGAACCTTTGACATCTCAGACCTGTCAAAATGATCATTGTATCTAGTTTTTAATATGCCACCACGTTCAATATTTCATAGCAAAGTATCATTAAGCACTATGTCAGAATAAATTTAATAGAAAACTATAGGAAGTGTAGTCATCTAGAGCAAAATAAAATACCTTGAGAAATAATTTTTTTTCCATATCTGCAAACATGTTACTTTCTCTGATTGTTGAATAGCTCAAATATTTTACTTTGTACACATTTTAAGACGAACTGAAAAAACAAATTTGCCTTTTTCAAACCATAAATTCAGAGACACTTTCCCCTAAAACTGTTTACCCACTCAGAACATGGAGGCAAGTCAATAAAATCCAAACACCAGATGAAAGACAACAAAAAAAGTTTTATTTAGAAATAATTCACAGTTTCTAATGGCACTACAGTTTATTGTAGTAACTCACTCCTGCTCAAAAATACTGTGCAGCTTTTTGGAGTGATCACAGAGGAGAAGGGGGTGGAGGGGAGAAAATGGGAAGGAAAAAAAAGAAAAAAAAGCACTTGACAAAGTAGAAAAACAAAAAAAGGCATGAGGAGTCATACAAAGTGCACGTGCGTCTCTAGAAACTCTCTGCAAGTGCTTCCTCCTCTTCTGTGTTATGGATTGAAGCAGGTTCTAAGTAGTCTTTTTCATAATACAAACACACCCATGAAGTTACCATAATCTCCCATGCATACCGTTAAACATACATAATAAAGATTTTTTTTAAAAAAGGTGGGGGAAGAGAAAAAAAAAAAAAGAGATTTGCTCAGCTTGTGGAACCTTTGTAATCACATTAATAGTGTTGCAAATCGGATTAATCTTTCTCACGTTCCCTTTAATTCAATAACAGTTCATTTCCTCACAGGGGTCACACAAGGTGGGGCACACGACGAGTAAACGCAAGATAAATGGAGTGTAAAAATGCTGAAACAACTTGGTGACAGAGCATACGCAGAACTAAAACATGAATGCGAGGAGGCAAGTTTTCTCCACCATGACTGACGGAAGCATGCAGCGAAGAAATGGCAATGATGACACCAACCACATGGAGCCAATCAGAAACCCTATGCACAAGAGGGAACATTTCGCCTGTAAAAACAAATTTTCCCCAAACTCGGCAGGGCGTTTTTTGTTATACTGCATGCAGCTTTTTTGCAAAATTTAAAGAGAACTGTATTTATTGTAATAAACAGGGCAAATAAAAAAACAAACAGTCATAAAGACTTAGTTGAGCAGTTTCACCTACTATTAACTAAACAGCAGCTCTGAAAGCAGAAGCAGCAGTCGTCCGATCCAAATAAACCCACAGTCGTACCAACTGAAACCAAATCAGTAGGATGTGAAATGATAGTTGAGAGACAAACACAAAAGCTGTCTTATAAACTGAAAATGTAGCACGTAATATAACCAAGGACCCTAGCCACCCATTACGACTGTCCAAACTACTAATTTCTCCATGTAACAAACTCACATTGACCACAGTGACCCCACAGAACTGGGAAGCTGGCAAACCAGTGCCTCAATTAGAAAAATCTACAGACTTTTAAATAAATAAATAGATAAATAAAACCGGTCGGTCAGAGTCATCTGCAGGGTCCCGGTGGCTGTGCGAGTAAAACGAGGGTAAACAATCAACTCTGCGCCCCCAGTGTGTTATTACACTTCACTAGGCTCAAAACAGACACAATGAAGTTGGAAAAAATATATATATAAGTGATATAAAACGATCATGGCTCAGACTGGCTAAAAAAAAAAAAAAAAAAAAAATTTAAAACAAAACCCAGAGTGCCTCTAGCTTGTTCACATGCATATAAATAGTCAATTGTTAACTTTCTACATGTGTGCATGATTATTATGGGCCCAGCCCAACTATCTGAAGTGGGGGAATGATTCGTTATGAGCTTGTAGGATGTGCAGACTGCTGCTTCTGTAACTATAATCTCAGATTAGACAAAGATGAAAAGGATCTGTAGGTTATTTTCTTCACTCGGCTCCTGTGGTTGGTTTCAAACAGTAATGGAGACGCAGCGAGAGCATCAGACAGGTTCACAGTAAGGTTTTGAACACTGGTCCCATTCGAACACCTTCAGTCAAATAAGAATAGACGAGAAAAAAGAAACAAGAGATAACGCAAGGAAAAAATGATGAGACAAAGTTGTGTGCTCCACATTTCTTCTATAATGACACTTTTTATCCAACACCAGCAGCCTAATACTTGTTGAAGGAGCGTGGAGTCAAGGTCGGCGCCTGTCTCGCTGTGCTCCGAGCAGGTGGAAAACATTTACCGATGCTCCGCTGTCCGGGGACAATGTGCTTTATTCTTCCAGAAAAACAAAGTCTTGTTGTACCAAATGTGTGCCGACATGTCGCTCTCTCTCCCCGCCCCCACAATGTTTCTCTCCTTGCACATCAGCAGCTCTCCAAGCTTTAAAGTTTTAAACGATTAAAAGGTTTCCAACACACATAAAGGCACGTAACCGTAAACGGGTCTTTGACAAGAGTGGATACGGTCTGGATGAGCTAATGCTGCTAAACTCATTTCAACTTCACCTGTGCGTCTGGGTGGGGGCGCTCATGGGAATTGTGGTTCTTTGGGATAAAATCATTCTTTTCGTGAGCAGGGTGCTGAGTAATTGCGAAGTGTGGCGTTTCAGACATGTCCGGTGACGGCGGTCACCCTGATGGTCCCAACGCTCATCTCTTTGTTTCCCTTCATGAGCTGCTGCAGGCCGGGCAGCGAGTCGACGCCTTCCCCCGGCACGGGGGGGAACTGCAGCTCCGTCTGACGAGACTTCCGCCGCTTCAGGGAGCGCTTTTCCTGACGGGATTTGGCGGGAGGCTGGGTGAGGGGGAAAGAAAGGCCGTGGCCGTTGCACATGCCGGCGGAGGGGCAGATGGGAGGAGGCGGCGGGAGGCGGCTAGGGTGCGACTCCTCGGAGTGAGTGGAGGAGCTGCAGCAGCTGGTTTCAGAAGGGAAATCCTTAGACGTCACGGCGGGCAAAGATGACGCCTGGTCTGCGGATGGAAGAGGATGCGACACAGGGGGAGGAGCAGGAGGGGGAGGAGGAGGAGGAGCAGGCGGGGGAAGCGAAGCATGGAGGCTCGAATGGAAGCCGTTGCATTTCGGATCGCCGTTTGTGAGGGGCAGCGAGGGATCAAACGGCTTCAGGGTCTCAACTTTGTCCAGAGATTTTGTTTTGCCACGTTTTTTCTGCAGGATGAAAACACAACAGAGGAGGAGAACTTTACTCTATAATTCAGAGGAAGAAAAGATACATTTACAGGTGCATTTCAACAAGTTAACGTATTAATCAAAAGTCGATTTAATTTCAGTAATTCAATTCCAACTCAGATTATGCACAAATTGATATATATCAAGAGTTTATTTCAATTTTGATGATTGTGGCTTATAGCTACTGTAAATTAACATTCAACTTTTGGAAGAATATGAAACAAAGTCTGATCAACATTTTGGTTGATCAGGCTCCAGCTGCAGCTGGAGTCTTCAACGGCCACGAGAGACGCAAACTATCACATTCCTTGTGTTGAGTCACTCCTAAACCATTCGATAACTAAGGTCCCAGAGACGGGAAGGACAGAAAGTTATTTGAGGTTCTGTTTGAGAAAACACAGATGACATGTCATCTGAACAAAAAACAGAACCTCAAAGTAGACAAGTATCAGGAGATTTTAAGAGTACATCATGTTTCCCTCTGTTGACAAATTTTATGGAGACTCTGATTCCATTTTACAGCAAGACTTTATAGCCGTCCACACTGCCAAAAGAAACAATATCTGCTCTGTTGATCATGGTATCAATGTGCTAGACTGACTAGCAAACTGCCCCGATCTGAACCCAACAAAGAATCTATGGAGCATTGTTAAGAAAAGGATGATTACTCACACCAGAGCCAACCATGCGGATGAGCTAAAGGCTCATCAAGCAACACGCTGCTTGTTTGACCTAACAAACTTGGTTAATAAAGCAATGAGCAGAAACAAAAGCTTGAAATATCTCACCCTGTATATCATAAATCTATACAATATGGATCTCACTTTCAGAACTGAATTACTGAAACGCAGTAATATTTTGATATTACTCTAAATTACTGAGATGCACCTGTAATAACAATAATACATGACTACATTCAAGTTTTTAGAGCTAGACACTGATGGCACACAAACTGGTCAGAGCATGAGGGGAACGTTTGTTAGGGAATAAAGGGAGAATGTGATCTGGAAAGAGGTAATGTTAATAAAAAATGCTTGTGCTGTACGGTTAAATCTCTGCCTCCAGAAATGTGTGAGATGATTAAGATGTGAAGTGGCAATAACAGTGTCAGTACAGGAGGAGGTGTTTATGGACTGAAACGCAAGACATCACCGTATCCCTCAACTTGGCAACTCCAGGGACATTAGAGATCTGACCAGGAAGTGATTCCCTGCTTTACGCAACACACCCACTGTACACACCGACTAACACTAGAGAACACACAGCACTTATGTAAGGCGGCCGTCACAGCCGGCAGACACTGTACCTTTTTCTCTGGAGAAAACCTTAGAGGTTCTACAATGAACAAGTCATCTGGACCTACTGGGGAGGGGAGAGAGGGGCCAGGTTAATGATGGAATGGCAAACAGGAATACATACATGTAACAAGCATGAAATGACCTTGCAAGTAGTTTTTACTTGTAACAAAAAGGTGGGGAAAAAACAACTACTACCTTCTGATTATAGATTACAGATGTGAGAAAGCAGCAAGAAAAACTAATAATTAGTCAAAGAAATATATATTCTAACATCAAACTAACATTGTAGGAAATACAGACTCTGCTGGTTCAGTAGGCGTCACTACTTGCAAACATCTAGCATGAGCCAGTGAAGCATTGTGCTCTATTATTACACTCACGAAGCCTGCATGTGGACACAAGCTGGCAACGACAGCCGCGCCGCCTCAAGGGCGAGAGGCTCTCACACACGCACACACAACTGAGCAGCAACGGCCAGCAGGGGGCAGCATACGGCGCCTTGTAAAACTATTCATAACCACTGACATTTTCCACATTCTGCTTTGACGTCTTAGAACAGACTTCAATGTGTTTTATTGGGAGTTTATACACAGAGCACCAAAAAGCAATGCATCGATGTGAGGTGGAAGAAAATGATGCACTTTTCTCCAAGAGTTTTAAAACAATCTGAAAAGTGTCGCATGCATTTGTATATAGATTTTTGCCTATTTTCTCAAAATGAATCGAGCTTGGTCCAATTAGCTGGATTGCATGTGTAAACGATTTTGCAAGTATTTTCCAGAGATTGTGGATTGGAGTCATGAATGTACTTTGACTAGACTCTCCTAATACAGAAATTGTAGCTTTGGGTCTTTGTCTTGCTAGAAGGTGAACCTCAAACAAGGCCTCAGGGTTTGTTTGTTTTTTGCAACAGCTGGACCTTTTTTTAATTTATTTATTCAAAATTTAGTTAAACTTCAATCAACTTAGCTGGTTTTCCTATTACTGCTCAGTTAACAGTTGTGCTGCCACCACCATGGCTTGCGGTGGAAATATTGAATTTAGGGGCAATGTTAGTTTTCTGACTCACACTGAACTTCCCCTGTACTCCAAAAAGTGCAATTTCGTCATCTAACCAAACCATCTTCCTCTCTATGTTTGCTACAAACTACACAGGCAGCACAGATAATACGACTTTTTATTATGTCACTCCATCCTGTAGGTATATCACACAAAATCAAATAAGCAATGCCGTTTCGTGGTTGTAATGTGAAAATCTTCAAAAGAGGAATGAACATTTTTGCAAGGCGCTGCAGGTTAAAGCTTTCCATCTGTGGCTGTGTGTTGCCTCTTGGCTCTGGCTGGTATGAGCAAACAGTGAAATGTTTTCCAAGTGAGCGATGGAGAAAATGAACAGAGTTTTTGGAAATGCCTGGGCGCTGCAGCACAGCGTTTTAAAGCAGCTGGCCTGAAATAGTCGTGACAAGCCTTTGCAATGCGGTGACTGTGGTGTCAAGTATAATCGCTGCTTAGGTTTCAGTGACAGAGACTAAAAGAGTAACAGTGGATGGATTTAAAAAAAAAATAGGTACGTTGAAGGAGAGACGTGTCGAGAGTGGCGAGGGATCTCACCTTCCGTTGATGAAAGCTGAAACGACTTGGAGCGGACGAGCGGGGAGGCGACCCTACGTCTTAGGCTCATGTCGTCGTAAGAGGAGAAACATCTGATGAGGGAAAACACGAAGGAAATTAATAGCGGGTTATGAACCTTGCCGTCAAGCTCACTTCAGTAGGTAGAACAGGACTTGATGGTCTTTAACAAAGAAGTCCAACATGTTCCAGGAATCCCATAATGTTGCATAACTACATCTCTGACAGGAGTTGAGTAATTCGAGGCGCTTCAAATTGGATGCATGCAGAGACAAAGTGTTACATTCACTGAAAGAGTGTCAAAGAGGGTGAGGCAAACCTCTTGGGGCTGGGGTAGTGGTTGCTCTTGGGGAGGGAGGTGAAGTTGGCTTTAGGCTGGGGGGACGAACTGCGGCAGCACTGCAGACAAAGCAGGAGGCCCAGCAAAAGGCAGAGAACCAGAGAGAGCACCAGGTAGCTCTGACGGTCAGACACCTGCAGAGGAAATGATCGGTCAGAAAAGTAAATAGATTAGATAAATGTGATCAAATACAAAAAAGAATTATGTGTGGACTGTAAGGACTGCACAAACTTTTGATTTAGGCAACATGGCGAATTTTCTGGGTGTGGTGTACAAATTTAATAGAAATTCCTTTCTGGGAGATACCAGCTGCCTAACAATTAGCTGCTCTCAATTCATTTCACATGCAGCACATTTTTCATGCATTTAATCCATGTAGGCACCGTGTGGAGATGAACAAATTATTGTCCAGTAGAAATCTGGACAACAAATCAGTAGATAGGGCAATAACATTTAACTCTACAGTCGAATGTAAACTTGCAGTAAAGTCAAGAAACAATTAATTACCTTTTTTCAAATGCCAACCTGAGATGAGCAGATAAGTATAATAGGTCTCAAGAGCTTTCAGCTCGCAATTAATTTTCCTCCAAACCATCCTTCACCTTTATCGTAAGGTGGAGGATGGTTTAAACTAACCCTTTTGAAGCAGCAGCAAAATTGCTGAAGAAATTAATGCTGGTTTTAAGAGAAACGTGTCAGTGGATCCAAGTTTGCTGCATATGGATTTGCAAAGTCCCACAACAGTCAGGATGCCCATGCCAGCAGTATAGCTTTCCCTTTGCTCACATGTAACTTTTTGCAGAAGTACAACTTTGTATTTGTGCATATTTGGTTGTTCTTTCAGTACATAAAGTGTGTCAATATGAGCTTTTTTTTCTTTTTTAAATGTTTTAAATGCATGCACGAAGATGGTGTGTCAACAATAGTGTTTGCTACCTCTCGTTGCAGCTGGCTCACTGTAGCTGTAAGATTGAGCATCAGCTTGGTAACATCCTCCAACTGGCTCTGCAAAAGCTGGATGGAATCCGTCTGCTTCTGGTCCTGTATTTAACAGAACAGAACAGAACAAAAAGCGTGGTTCAGTTGTACAGTAAAGCTAATGCTAACGGGTCAAGTTGTTTCACATTATTTGGGTTTTGTTTGACCTGCTCCTGTGCAATGCGGGAGGTGTTCTGTAGCTTTATGATGGTCTTGTTGAAGGCTTTTTGCATCTCCTCCATCTGTTTACGGTACCTGGAGAGGAGGAGAAAAACAAATGACAATGTTTTGTTTTGTATTGTTCTCTAAATTTAACAACCAAGCTAATACTGCAGGATTTTAACAGATATTAAATTAACGATTCCTGATGAGTTTTACCTCTGACTCAGCTCCTCCAGGTATCTGCTGGACAGACTCATGTTCATCTCCAGAGCTTTGATCCTGTTGTTCAGCCTCATGAACACACTCTCCTTCTGACTGGAGCCGTGAACGGCGCCGCCTCCGTTTAGCAGCATGCCATTGCCGTTCAGCGTTCCCCCTGTGTAATCTCCTCCGTTCTGCAGCTCTGCGTAGAAATCAGTCGCCGTTCGCTGGACGTTAGTGTTTAACAGTTCCTCTTCCACAGAGTCCTCAGTCCGATGGGGCTCTCCTGTCTGGGAGAGATTGCTCCCCTGCTCTGCCTGGATTTGAGGAGTGTCTGTGTTCCGTTTTTGTTTGCTCCCACCGACATCGGTAGTCGGCTTTACAGAGTCTGTGTGGCTGTCGGTTGCTGGGATGGCGGCTGGCAGCTCGGTAGGAGGGGGCAGAAGGTTCTCGGGTCTCGATGCAGTAGGAAGAGAAAGCACGGGCTGCTCTTTGACAGGAGTCACCAAGAAAACAGAGGAAGCCGTCTCAGGGGACGGAGCCTGTGGGCGAGGACTGACGGAAAGTGTTGATGTGGCGCTGATGGCCTGCTGCGTCTCTGGGATCGAGGCAGCTTGGAGGGGAGGAGTGAGAACGAGGTCCAGGGATTCGTCCTTTACAGGAGGCAACGGCTTCTCCTCATGTGTGGGAGTGGGTTGCATTAAGGTGCTTTGAGGCGCTGATGAACTGTGGGGAGGAATGGTGGCAGTCCTGCTGGGCTCCAGTACCACGTTGAGCTCTGGAGTGTAAATACCAGATGGTTGAACTCTAAGTTGTAAATCAGTCTGTACCTCAGCAGAGGGCTTCCCCTCGTTTACTTTATCCTGCAGCACCTCTGGATCTGGAGCTTTCTCCGTCAAAGGGAGGAAGACTTCCTGGGTCGGCAACAGGACCGGGATGGGTGAGGGTGTGTGTGTCAGGACGGGGATGCTCTCATGAGTGCGAGTGTGAAGCTGCCGCCTCCTGAGGCTGCGTAGGCGCTCCTTTGCCAGCCTGGCGCAGCACCAGCGGTGAAGCAGCTCCGGCAGCGTTGCCATGCAGGACAAAGACAGGGAGGACAAGGACGAGAAAGGACAGTATGCCTGACTCTCCCACTGGTTCCTGTCAGCATCCATCCTTGCTTTTTCCTCGCCTTTCTCCTCTTCCTCCACCTCCTCCTCCAGCAGCGTCACAGTCGACTGTTTTGGCTCTTCATCTTCGTCCTCCTCCACAAGTGTGACAATCTGTCTGTCTTCGCTGGATTCGGGTAACGAGGAGGAAGAACTAGAGTCACTAGAGGCATGGGAGCCCTCCTCCAATACAGGTTGTTCAGACTTTTCAGAGTCCAGACTGAGAAAAAACATAACAAGCATTTAGTGTATTTTGCTGGCTCACACAGTCTTGCAAAAGTATTAACCTTTTAGATTTGATCAAGTTACAATTTTAAAGCTACCCCGATCCCACATTGATATCGGATATCAAAACCAGATTTCCGATATTTCATCTAGAATCTCTGATAGAAGCACTCAGCCGCAGCATTTCTATACAGCAGAGCATGTGATCCTCACATAAACCCATTGGTTAATAATAAATGTGTCAATTGTTCTCATGAATATTGTTGTCGACTATTGTTCTCTGAATAACATCACTTAGTCAAGCCTTTTCTAACATTCAACACTACAAAATAAGTAAAAGCCTGTATGTTTGGCACCGATATATCAGATCAATATTCTCGAAGGTGCAATATCGGCATCACCTCTGGATCTGAAGTGGAAAAGGTTTTAACAGGACACCCCTATTTAAAAGTTGGGGATATTTTATATAATTTTATAAGAGGTCAACACAGCGTCAGCATAAAGAGAAACAGAAATGGATACAAGGCTTTCAAAATGTTTCACAATTAAGAAATGTGAAGTGAGGCATCCGTTTGTTCTCAGCCAGCCTGACTCTTAAGTCAGACTGGATTAGGATGCCCTGTGATGCTAAATTTCTTCATTTTAATATGCACTGGATGTGCTCGGGGTGTCAGATTAAAGAATAGAGAATACAATTGCGCAACACGCTTACATCTTTCGTTGATCTTACCCTGCGGAGCCGCGGGAGGCTTCAAGTGAGACAACTTTTCCATCTGTGCTTGCCTTCTTTTCACTACTCTCATCCGTTGTATTGCCTGTGATTTTGACAAAAAGACATCAATAAACAAACTAATAAGACATGTACATCAGAACAATCAGTGAGAGTGAAAAACATAATTCAGCAGTTGAATAATAGCCCTGTTTTCTTTGACAGCCATTGCAGGTAGACATATTGTAGAGTTTGCCTGTTCCTTGTAAAAGGAGAACCAGTTCAGACCAGTTTGAACTGAGCTCTCCTGCAGCCTGCCTCCAACTTTGTGGGTGTAAATTGGAATCAGGCTCTTTATCTGTGAGGGGCCAGGAGTAACACATGCTCTTTTTAAAAGAAAGGAAACAAGAAATCTGCTCCACTTCTGTTGCTTTTGCAAACTGTTTTTCTAACTATTTTCGTATCAAATGGAAAAGTTTTTTTAAACCCCCCACTTGAACATGATCGCAGTGGGGGAAAAAAAGAAGCAAAAAAGCCGAGTCATTCTCAGAAAGCTCTCCGTGTGGTAAATAGAGCTACTAGAGGTTTTGGCGTCAGCCCTCCTGTGGTTCCAGCATAGCTGGGAACAGACGGCCTAAGTCCTGCTGAAAAGCTGCTGAAGACCTCCAGTTAGAGGCAGAGTAAACATCTGGGTCTTTCAGCACACACTCTGGCTTCACGCACACTCACACCAGGGGGGGGAATAAAGTGGCCCAGTTTTAAAAGGAGGTAATATAAACAATATGTGGAAAGACAGAGCAGCTAGTGGTTACAGAGAATGGAGGAAAGGCAGAAACACACACAGAAAACAAGACGAGCAGAGTGAACAAAAAGAGGAACTGTGCTGGTCTGTCTGACAGCTGAAGCATCTTTGAGGTTTGGCTGATTTCACCACATTCAGCCTTGTGAAAAAAATGATCACTGATTTATTAAATTTCATGTGCTGTTGTCCAACTTTATT
Source organism: Micropoecilia bifurca (assembly GCA_903067075.1). NCBI lineage: Eukaryota > Metazoa > Chordata > Actinopteri > Cyprinodontiformes > Poeciliidae > Micropoecilia > Micropoecilia bifurca. The sequence continues at coordinate 19,423 of CAEGAF010114883.1, forward strand.
TTTTTAATCACTGGAAAAATATGACAAAAAAACAACCTGATTTTACTAAGTTATAAATCAATAAAAATGTGTTTTTTAGCAATCCATGGCAAATGTCTCAACTTTCACAGTGTTGTGTCGATTTAACGGTATGCTATGAGTGATTGACATTCAGATTCGTCATAAGATTTTTTTTTTTTATTATTATTTTTTTATATTGTTTCACCTCACCCCTCTCCAATTGTTGGATTTAAAATGTTTTAATCCCTCAGACTCAAAAGCTGCTACATTTTTCTGGTTGCTTCCGGCAGCTTGTTTGATCTCATCATTGTGTTCACTCTTACAGTGTTTAATTTTAAATGTATTGTTTATTATAATTTTGTATTACTGGAATTTCTCCGAATTAAAATTGATATAAAAGTACTTATGTCTGAATTTGTTAGAAAATAAAAAAACACTTTCATAGGATGTCTTGTTTCCACATTACTCACTTTTCTGCAACAAGAAATCAAAAGCACAAATCTAAAGTTGCAAAAAAAGTGGTAATGATGAGCATCCACCCATATATAATATCAGCTTATTTCCTTCACTTTCATCTGCAATTAATGTACTTTCATAAAAAGAATGAACTAAAGGTGTCAGTATGACGCACTTTAAACCAATGATGCAATCGATTCAAGGAATCACACAAATTGTCTCCCAACTTTCCTCTGCAGAGGCATGCCTGGACAGGCAACAACTGAATAATTTGCTGCTCCAAAGAACAAATAATTCATGACGGTTAAATCTCTATGGATGATTTTTCCTAAACGATGAGGTGCGACATCACCAACCTAGGAAAGACAGACCAACTCATATGGACAAACCTGTTTTACTTCATACTGGCTGCAGCGTAGGAGTGGCTGCTCAACAAAATAGAAAAGAGGCTGACTCAGTACAGATGACGGCTTCAGCCAAAACCTAATCTTTTTATTGTATGGCAAGACGAAAGTAAGTGCTTGTTCTAAGTTGATCACTAAAATGCTTCAACAAGTACATTTCATTTAGATGAAGCATGTCAGAGTGTATAAACAGAGATTACTGACAGGCGTGCATTTCCAGGTGATGGCTCCATGTGGCTTTTTGTGTAAAGATTATGACACACTAACCAATTTATGGGAATAAAAGAAAAGAAAAAATCATTCATTTAAGTCCAATGGAATGTCGAGGAGTTGTTAGATAATTCCCTTTGATACGCAAAAATGTTGGTAAAATTAAGGGCGAGGCTCTACTGAGGCATCAACTGTTTAATGTAACTCTACCTAGAACAAATATCCAATACGATTGGCAGATTTTTGTAATAGTTGCTTAAATTGCTACCATTATTTATGAGTAATAGCAGCATTAGTGTCCCAAGTCTATTTTGTTGGGTTTTTGTTATATTAAAAAAGTCTCAACATTAGTACTTCGATGTACAAACGAAAAAAGAAAAATCTGAGATGTTTTAATGTCAGAAAATTGAAACAGCCTCAAGTGCAGTGAAGATGAAATCTCCATTAGTTTACATAGATTAGGGTTGGTTTTCTGTTGAGGACTTTAACGTGTAAAATATGAAGAAACCAGAAACCAACATTTCACAGAGTGAACAGCGAGTACCTCCTAATTCTGCTCCACCCTCTATGTCTGGCTTGCCACCGAGGACGTTAGCAGCAATGTTGTTCACCATGTTGAGGATGGCATCTGAAGAACAGAAACAGAAACACGCTTCACTTCATCTGTGAACGTGACTCCTAACACTATGGTATCAACCACCGTTTTTTTTGTTTTTTTCCCCCCCATTTTCACACACAATCCAATCTGATGCTGAAAGTGTTTCCTGATTATTTCCAGTCTTTCCGACTTCTCTACCACTTGTGTTCTTTGATTTTCCCTCCCCACATCCTTTCCAAAGCGTTCCAATAAAGCAAGAGAACACAAAATACCCTGCTGATGTGTTTACTGCTTTATGGTGTTTGGGAGGGATCCTCCAGTGCTACATTGGCTAATTCAGGACGCAGAAAAACAAAAGTCTATTTCTGGAGTGGCATGTTGTGTTTAAATGAAGAGATAAAAAGCAAACAGTAAAGTTTTATGCATCCAAAGAAAGCCAGCATATGGATTTATGATAGCAAGCTCGCTAAAATACTACTTAAACATTCAACTCTGCTAACAGGAATAAATTTTTACCTGACTGAGCTCATAAAGTAAGGGCCGTTTGCCCACTTTATGAAACCACAGCTGCTCGTAAAAGTTGTAGCTTTTCATTTAGATATGATAAATAAAAAAAAAAAATCACAGCAAAAGCAAATATTCACACACACAAAAAAGAGAGCAAAATAAGCAAAAAGACTTCTGGAGTTTAAAGTGTTGAACCACTAATGAACTGCAACATTTATGATGAGGCCATATAAACATTACAATACAACTATATAAAAGGAAAATATACAATCTTTTCAAAATCAATAATTTGACATATTTGGATGCAGCCTGGCTTTTGGATGTAATGAGTTTTTATACACTTCAATTTTGAATGTTTCATAATTTTTTTACTTTAGATATAAAAAGAAGTCATAATCATCTTAAAACATTGCGCAATAACGTTTCCACAATGTTATAACAACCATATAGTGGGTGTCAGATATTTGTTACACTGTTGGGATGCATCTATAGGCATTTGGTCTTCAGACAGTAAAGTGACTACATATCCAACCATGAGCATAAGGGTTAGTGTGTGTGTGTTGCACATACTAGTTGCAGATCCAAGCAGGTTTTTAGAAGCCTTTTCTTCTGACGGTTGATAACCAGGAGGATAGTCTGTACACAATTGTGAGACAAGTCAACAAAGTTGGCAAAAACATTTCACATCAAGGCTGAATAACAGGATCTGAAAATGAAAGGAACGAAGATGTAGAGAAAATGTGATGTGGTTTCATAAGCAGCAGCTGCTGGACAACTAAATTAAAAAGTAAAGTAAAATCCTTTGGAGTTGAATTATTTAGCTTGCAGCTGCAAGCGATGGATAATCAGATCTGTCTAGCTGATTACATTTCCTTTGACTGCACTTCAGCATCTCACCGTAGTCTTCGTCCAGATACTCCAGCCTCTCTGAGGGATACTGGGAATCTGCTATCTCCTCGTACTCCTCCACCATGCTGGTGCCAAACACCCTACACAACAAGAGTAACGCATTACAAAAGAACAGCCTACTTTCCTTCCAAACATATTCAACACAGTTGTCTTTTCACATCAACATAACAAAATTCAATGAATTTTGCTCACATGTTCCAGATGATTAGAAATTCATTCATAATTACAAAGTAGAAGAAATCCAAAGATATTTTTTGCCAATAAATATCTGAAGAGTTAAGACGCGTTTACCAGCTTTAAACATCTGGAGGCAAAGATTATTACTCATTTTCCTCTGTTAAACAGCTCAAGCTCAGTCAAATTAGGGTCTGTGAGTGGTTTCAAAGTCTAATCCCAGATTTTCTCCTAATCCTGAGGCCTTTGTGAACACCTGGATTTATAACCCAGATTAAATTGCACCCAGAGGAACCCTGCAGTGTTTGGTAACCAACTGAAAGTACTGGTACCACTGGGTTTTATTTAGGGTTATCAGTAAAAAGAGCTGAACGAGCTTCATGCATGGCACACCTCTGGGATTTCAGTTGAAACAATACATTTTGTGACTGTGATGTGTGCTTTGGGCAGGAAAAAAGTTAATGATCAAGTTTATTTTGGAGGGTAAAAGCAAATGCAGAAACTCACTTCTGAGATTGGGATTTAATAACATGGCATAAAAAATATTACTTTCCCATGTGAATTTTATGGACATTTTAACCCTGAATGTGTAAAAGGTGCCTTAGAGGGACAAACATCCACTTCTGAAAAACTAAAGCCATTATTCTGAATGTAAAAAGATCTTAACCGCACTATTCAACACAAATACAGGTAGTGAATTTCACTAGATTGCTATACTTTGCATATGTTTGAACTATTATACAAGTGAAAGATGTAAAAAGAAAACCTCTTAAAGCTACAATGAGACAGTATGGAAGAACTGACAAGCACAGACAGATTTAGGTTGTTAAACTGGTTCTTAAACATCTTCTCCACCCATGAAATACAGGAAACATTTTTTTTAATACGGCAAATATTGCCATTTAAAGAGCTGCGGTTTGAAGTATGACAACCTGAGGGATAAACACAGCAGTGAACTTGAAATTTCTCTGAGTAACCTGCTGCAAAGCTGTGAATCCACATCTTAAACACCTTAGAAGAAAAACAAAAGTGAAAATAAATGTTCTGTCAGGGAAATGTGAATCCTTGTTCAAATATGATTCAGGAATAATAATAAAAAAAACCTTCATGTTTAGGATTGTTTAATAATTTAAACTCAGCAATTTAAGGTTCTACCTGATGAGACTCAGGGGACAGAAGTGTTCAGCTCCAAAGTGAGAGAGGAGCTCAACCTGCAGGGAAAACAAGCAAATTCTTAAAGTAAAATAACATTTAAATAGAGATTTTTAAAAAAGCCTTTATATGCCCACTTCATACACCAACATCCACCATTTGAGAAGCATAAGGTTGTGATAATGCAAACTGCGTACATGTTTTAACCCTTTAACAAATTCCACATGCAAAAAGGGAAGAAGTCTAGTTAAAGGCCATCCATTAAGATAAGTCACCCTTTATGTTTTTAGCACATGTGAGGCTCTGACAGCAGGAGAAAAGTTCTAACCTTTATGTATTTGATGAACATCTGATGTGAGCGGAAGTGCAGGAGAGGGACAGAGTAAGAGAGAAATAAAACAAGAAAAAGCAATCAGTAAAGATCGTATCGAGCTACAAGCAAGTCAAGAATCTGCAAACATTTCAGCTTTCAGATAAAACAAATATACAGCTGATATGTACAGCTCCATTTCACAAGCAAAGCACAGCAGAGAGTGAGAAATTGTGAACAAACGATGGAAAAGATGCACAGACAAGCTCTACATACAAAAAATATATATGTTTGTGTAATAAAAGCAACTATTAAGCTAAGAGAACATCTACTTGTTACATAAAACAATACTAGGAAAAGCAATAAACTAACGTGCCAGAACTGCAAATACCGAGCAGTGAGATGAGAGAAACGCATTCAGTACATCCACACACATTCAGATGAACACAGAGATGTTGAATGTTTGCATTTCAACATTCATGATTAGTCTAAACATTATAAAGTCAAGCTAAAAAACAAAGACTAAATATCTAAAAGTTGATTACATAATTAATAAAAAAGTGAAAGTGTGTTAAAACTAATATTCTCATGTGACCATTTATTAAAACCCACAAACAAAAAACACAGCTTATTTGACATAAAACAAAAAACATTGATGACTTTATGATGTTAAAGATTTTAAAAACAATCATCTGTATTGTTAGAGTCACTAACATTATTAGTATTATTTTAAAATTAAAATGTCCCATGTGATAAACAATAACTATGATAATAACTAGTTTAAGAACATTTGACCTTAAAGTTACTGAAGTTTCTATAAATCACTTTTTAAAATGATTGGATCAATTTAACAGAATGTTTTTCCAGCTGCTCCACCTGTTTAGCCACAAAACACTCAGTTCTTGTTATAAACACATAAAATCCCATCTTTATAAATTTTAAACTTAACCAGATCTTGGAAATCAAAGATACAGAACAAAGAAATATGACTGAAGTTCTCTAAATTTGCACAATGCATGGTTTGATGTCTTGGTTATAACATCTGTAAAATTGTAAGAACTCAAGTTCTTACAGGAGAAACACATCACCCAAGTTTATTTAGCTGTTGATTTTACACTGATGAAATGGCTACAGGACAAATCCAGTGTTCATTCAACACTCTAAAATGCTTTACTACAAAAAACAGAGCCGAGTACCTTCACATATTTAGCATAAAGCTGTTCATCCAGTGGGAAACTCTGGACTATCCGCTCATCACGTGCGTGGAAAGTACCCAGCTTCACCCACTTGTTGGTGGGATATCTGCAAAAAGAGCAAGAAATGTGAAACCAGCATGTTGTCACCGTGTCGATGTGAATGACACTGCATTCATCATGTCTGAGGGTCTGCTGAGATTTCAAAGGAGATCAATCCTGAGGGATAATGTCTTGGACAAACACAGCAGCATCTCTAACGTAGCCAGACATGGAGGTAAGACTGCAGAGATGATGACATACTAGTACTTTGTGGATACTCAAAGCAATCTCATTAAAATGTAAGTGGCCTAATAGCATTTATAGTTTAACAAAAGTGTAAAAATAAACTGTATTTTAAACAAAATTTTTCTAACTTGAAATGTTTCATGGCTTAAACATTTTTAGAAATAGAAATCTACAAAGTGTGGCATGGTGTGTAATTTAATCTCAGGATAATAAAGCTGTTCTGTGAAGAATGGCAGGACGAAACTAATGACAGAAAGACAGGAAGTCTCAGCAGCAGGTTGCCACAAGTCACTTGGGGGGGGCAGTGGACATGTGAAAGACAGTGCTGTTGTCAAGTGAGAAGAAAACTGAGCTTTCACTAAATGAAAATGTGGTAGTGGCAGCATCATGATGCAAGTCTGAGTTTCTTCCACTGGAAGTAGGGAAGCTCTTCAGAGTTGCAATAGTGTGGGGCAAAACTGCCGAAGGCTGCAAAGGATTTATCAAAGATCCAATCCAATAAAAACTAATTTTCCCCGTTCGATCTTTCTCAGCTCAAGTTATTTTACAGAAGCAGAAAGGGCAAACACTTGTCTCTAAATGTACAAAGTTAGCAGCAACAACCCAAAACACAACTGTAATTAGAGAACAAAAAAGTTGTTCTACAACCCATTAAATCAGACTGGAAAATACAAATGCACAACACACTGTTTGATAATTGGCTATTAAAAAAAATCTAAACTTTGTGCCACTCATCTTTTTCATCAGATATGCATTGCTGATTGTTTATCACATAAAATTCCAAGGATTGGAGACGTTTGAATATTTTTCCTGCATGAGGTAAGGTTTAGTTGAAATAACAGCTTTGCAGCTATAACTCACACTCAGAAATGGAGGAATTGACAGCTGCCAAACATTACACAGCTGGGTGAAATTAAGCACCTGATTTATGAGCTTACACGACACTGTGCTGGCATGCGGGAAAACGAGAGCTTACCTGTCACTGATGGAAACTAGAAAGTCTTTAGGTGTTGAAGAGAAAAGCTCAAAGTTGGCTATATCCAGCTGTTTGACTTGTATCGGCTCACATAGCTCTATTACGAACCTACAGAGAGGGAAATGCTTGTGAAGAGGAAGCTTTGTGAAAGCAGTAAAGTCAGTGAACGGTGTGCAACAGACGCCCTACCAGATTTTTGTGCTGCATGGATTTAGCATGTAAAGGTCCATATTTTCCATAAGGATAGCTGATGTACTCTAAAGGATTGCAAATAACATAATTAAGCATTCCCTGCGATTAAAAGCAATACATTCATACATCAAATGCACAAACACAATATTCACAACATCTGAAATCAAGATAATTTCTCTGCTTATATAGCATGACGTGAGAGCATATGTGTTTGTTGGTAGCATAAGAGAAACGTGTCTCACCTTGGCCTCGTTGTTGGCAGAGAGGATCTTGGCACCACACTCTACAGAGGCGTAGTTATTCTTAAAGTTTTTCTGGACCTTTTTTGCTGAATGTAGGCTGCCACCGGTTGAGGTATGGAGAGTCTGACCTGGAAAGGAGGAGGATTAAGATCAAGTTGATTACAGGGCATGCTGGAAAAAGAAATTCTGGAAAGGACAAAAGTTAGGAAATACTCAAGAGAATGCAGCACTGAAGCTCACAGAAAAGAGTGAGGCAAAAGGTATGCAGTAGTAAACTGTGTGCTGGTGCACCCAAAACAGGTAGAAAGAAAAAACATTTTCACCAACCTATTCAGAACTGAAATGAACCACAATATTGCTGCAGTTTAATAATCTGCAACTCAAAATCCAAAATGTGAGTCATTTAAGCTTAGATATGAAAAGTCTCAGATGTGCAGATAAGATATCAATCGGCACAAAACTGTGCATAAAAATAGTCAAACATTTCCTGACTAATGTTTCACAGCAACTTTTGAATAAAAACCTTTGTGCAGCTAAAAGTGGTAAAAAAAAAATCTTTTCTGACAGAGCTTTGCTTATTTCAGCATTTCTGACTGGATGGATTCATCATAAAATAGTAAACACTTTGTCCCAACATTTTTATTCACTTGTGCAGCTTCCAGCAAATTCAAAATTATTTCTCTTTCTTCCTGGTTTACACATTTGAGGTGTTTATCTTGGTTTTCTGTGAATAAATTTAAGTCTATGTGATCATGTTAACCTACATTTCTCAGTAGCTACAGACTTTGTTGGCATCAGGTTTGTATGCACTTACTTTGTTCCTTTTCCACCTCCATAACTTGTTTCTTCCATTCATCAAAGGTGGGGATGTCATCTTTACTGGGTACAGAGGGATCAGTTTCTCTGGCAGCGTTAGCATCTCCCATCTGAAACAGAAACATGCAAACCATGCAGAGATCCATCGTAGGTCAGTGAATATGAATAATAAATTTATTTAAGATCAGTTACCTGGGATAAGAGTTATGGGTCATATCTGATAACATTCATTTTCAGTGAAAATTGAAAGACCTCCATTTTCAGCTAATGGTACTCGGCTAGCTTCAGGTCGTAGAGATGCACTGAGATGGGAATAATATTTTTGGCGTATTATATAAGTGACCTTCTATATCTCGCAATTGCGTCTGATCTTGGAAATCCACTAGTTATGTAAACACCCAGACAAGACTCTTTGCCAGCAACAGAGAGATTAGCCATTAGCTCTTTACTCCAAATCAGCAAAACAATGTTGACATACCTGATTAGCTCAATCTCATTTAATGCAAATCATTTGTTTGAAATAAATAAGTCCTAGATTTTTTTTTAACAAGCAAAACATTTTAAAGCAGGCTAAAAGAACGATAAAACACACTGCTGTTTGTTGATTTATAGTATCAGACGTGCAGTTTTGATCTGTTAGTCACTGATCATATTGATAAGATGCTGCAGTAATCAGGATCTTTCTGCTTAGAGTTCACTTAGTGTCATATTTATTCATGAGTTGATTCATTTGTTAGTTGATGTTCACATTTCTTCTTGAAGTTGACCAAGACATTGATCTAAAATTAGTTAAGTAAATTAGTGAGAGTAAGCATGAAGGGTTGTTGTTCGAAATTTTTTATCTCTTCCCTGTTTGCAGTTGGAACAGGGATTTGGCATTGGGGAATATTGTCAATGAAGTAGTAATTTAGGGAATAAAACAGCTGATAAATAATGTACATGAATAGTGTCCAACTATCATTCTGTCCATATCTGGCAGCTCATAATATCTTCCAAATATGACTTCCTTATTCTGTGTTTATCTTAATTCCTTGCGAGTTCAAATAATAAAAGCTTTTTATGCCAATTATGATACTGTTAACAAGAGAAGCCCTAATGAAAAGTAGGTTCTACCATTTTAAAACAAAGATAATATGATTGAAGAGTTGACATTGTTGATAGACCTTAGCATCTTAAATTAGAGATCATCTCTACCATGGTAACTAACGCAGCCATCCCTGTGTGTACTGCTTTGACAAGATACATTGTTATCATAACGCTGAAATTTAGAAAACTTTGTCAACATTTCTAAATCAAGTATGTCCAAAAATAGTCTGAGGTTGAATACTGAAAAAAAATACTGATAAAACATTGCAACTTTGCTGTACTCTGCTCAAGCTTCCTGTTAACCATTTTAATGGCGTCTCTCATACCAACTTCATTTTTAAACATCTTACTGATAATAAAGGTATCAAACTTTGAGTCTCCTTTTCTCAGTTGTAACTTTCAGAACAAAGACTGTTCAAGTATACATTCACTCAGTGGGAAAACAGATTTTTGATTTTCCATTGGTCCAGCCAGGGTTCCAATCCAATTAAACTACTTTTAAAACCCCTTATGATGGCTAAGAAACTATAAAGCTGCTGACCTGCTGCTTATGGTGGAGGTGGGAAGTGTTGCCCTCCTGCTCCAAACTGGATAGCACATCTTCCAGCTGCTCTTCCTCTTTCCGGCTTCCAGATTCTGCTTCTTCTGGCTCTGCTAAATCTGGACTGGACTGACTGGACTCTGTTTCGAGATCAGCGCTCTGGTTCGACATCTGGTCATCTGTGCCATCTTCTTCCAAACTGCATCGCAGACATGGGTCCAATGGAGGAGAAAAAATGGACAAGAGAGGAATACAGAAAAACGAATTAATATTCAGAAATGCTGGGAATATTAAGTTAAATGTGATTGATAATTGTTTTATCAACAGTCCTGGGTTGGAGCAGGCAATAAAAAGAAATTAAACTTCAAAAAAAAAAAAAAAAAAAGCATAAATTGGGTATAAAGCCAGCGATTGATGGTTACGCACAGCAGAGAGGCGTAGCTTCTAGCTTGATTACCTGTCTCTTTGCTTTGATTGGCTGGCGGTGGATAGAAACTCACCTGAAGAGAGGGCGGCCAAAAGGGGAGTTTTCACAGGTTGCCAGTTCGGGGGGAATGACCCTGCACTGTGAATCAGAGTGCTCAGCAAAGACAAAGCTGTCTACTGGCAGTTCATCGCCTGCACTGGCAACCCGCACTGCACTGAGGGAAAGAAAGGACATGGCTTTTACCACACCTCCTAGCACTGGGAAGGGCAGAGAGCAGAGACAGAGGGACAGGGTCTGGAGGGGGAGATGGAGTGCAAGGGGGCAGGAAGCAAGAAAGAGAGAAGGCAGATGGACTGACAGTAGGGAAGGAGGCCGGTTGTTGGTTGGGCCGTTGAAGCGCTCGGTACCGACAGAAACATTGCTACGGAAGGAGCAGGTTGTTCTTTTAAAGTTCAGCTTTCATGTCCAGAGTGTTGAGTCTCCAAAATGCTTTTGAATTTCCATGAACATCCTCTCGGCATTTAAAAACGGAGCAGAGAAAAAGTGCCAACAGTCTCATGTCTTCTCAAAGCAGGTCAGCAGTTCCTTAAAAGGTATTGTCCAAGATGTCCAAACACCTCTTTTAAAGACCAACATTTTCTTTTATTATTAAAATAAAAAATAAATTGAAACAAAAAAAACTGAGGGGAAAATTAAAAAGTTAACAAACAAAAAATTCCAAATGAAATGCATAACATCGGATGTGTCGTTTGGTTACCGGTAAAGAGGATCTGAACTTACCCTACTGTGTCGGTGGGGCCAGCGCTCTCTGAGGTAGGTACGTTTTCAGCTTCATCTGAAGGTGTCGACAGATCCGGGTCCAGGCGCGGCTGTGCAGTGTGATCATCACTAGAGGACTCGGCTTGGACTACAGCTTCTGGTGACACATGGACCAGTTCTGGCAATGGTTCTGGAGTGGGGGGCTCTGGGCCTGCTTTATCACTGTCATGGTCCTGTGGGTCAGTCAGCAGGTCAGGGTGAGTCTCTGTGGGAAGTTCTGGCTCATCAAGGACAGGTACAGTATCCAACTCTTGGCTTTGTTTGGTCTCTTTTGCCTCAGCTTCTAAATGATTCACAGTCTGCAGAGAGAAAACAGAAAAATGTGAGACTAAAAACAATACATAATAAAAAACTAAATTTTGAAAATAATTACCCATTTTCTACTACACATATTACATGTCAAAAATGCTAGCGCTACTTTCATTAAAAAAAATCATGTGGAAATAAAAAGATCACTTCATATCCAAGACAAAGGCGTTAATAATTTTGTGCTCTGTGTAATGCAAAAAACATTTACTGAGAGTCATGTTTCTTCTCACCTGTTCATGTTGTACGTTTGCTAGCTTCTCTAGTGCTGCCCTCTCTGTCTCTAATCCTATTTCGTATGAGGTGTGTGTCGACCGTTCTTCCACCACCTACAGCAAAACATCTGATTTACTAACAGAAACAAAATCATAAAAGCGCGTTGAATGAAAGAAAAAAAAAGAGAACATTTTGCAAGATGCATATTTAAGAAGAAAGAATGGAAGGTATTTGCATTTCTGGAAGTTAAAGGGCTTTTGTTGATGGACAAAGCCCATGCTCTGGGGCTGATGACAGACCGTCAGGCCTGCTGAACTACCCCTGCAAGGCTGTTTGTGCCTGGATCTCACAATGGCTCCCCTTCTTCAGCCCCCGGACCAAACACTCACTACAAATTATCCTTCATTTGATATGAGGCTGCAAATAAGCGATGCCGCCCTGTTATAGACTTGAGGAACAAGAACTAACAAGTTAAAAAGTGTTTGGACTAGGCTGAGCTTTGAGCCAATTCAATCCATTACTCCAAAAGAAAAGGAATGAGCTTGACAATAACTAAAGATTAATAATCAAAGGCGATAGAGAATGTCAAATCTTAAAAATAAAAGCTTAACACACGTCACAGTGACCTTTGAATTGAAAATATCTTGCATTTGACGCAAGTCATTGAGTCATTTTCAAAATAATGTCCAGTATTAAACCAAAACCTAAAGAAAGTATGTTTTAAAAAATAAATAACTCGACACCTCTATCTTTTTTGCAATTTAAATATGTGCTTTCAGCCTGCAATACATCAAACATGTTTATTCTGAAAAATGGCTCAAATGAAGAATGTCTTATATGCAGATAATCTAAATCAAATATACACCAGTGAACATATAAATATTTGGGTATTTAATTTCAGTTTCAACATTTTTAAATCCTAATTTAACTAAATAATTAAAAAAAGAACAAATATAATTTATTTCTGTGAAAGTTATTTTTTTCTGGTCAACAAAATAAGACTGCCACATTCAGTATGATAAAAAGAGCAAAAACGATTACACATTTAAATATAGCATCTGACTATTGAAGGAGGGTGAACCCAGCAGGGAGATTAACGAAGCTGGATGCTGCCTTCAGAAAAACACCAACAGATGATGAGTCTGGTAAGGCATTTTAAATAATGTGAATATTAGAAGCAGCAGCATGCTTTTGCGACTCTTGATATTAAGAGTCATAGAAGAAAGATTTCCATTTCTTCTACAAGAAGAAGGAGGACATTTGGACACTGTACCAGCAGACATGTTTGGCAAAAACCAGGAGGTGGAAGTGTTGTGTGTTGCATAGGTTGCTCTGTATGGCTACCAAAAGCTTTCCACTGAAGTTATTAAAACCAAAGAGGGTAACATTTTTTATTCAGGGATGTGAAGTTCTTATTTGTGGAAATCCTATTTTTGTTGACATGCGTACTGAATAAAACAAACTGGATTTAGCATAAAACATGTTATTTTTCAGATATGAATAAAAACTGAGATTAAAACAATATGTGAACATTTATAAGCTGAAAATTAAACTTTCAGATGACTGCAGGCGTACAAAACCAAATAGTCATCACATTCAGAATACAAAGCACACCACCAAATGTATGCAAATGGACCATACTGTACTCTATTCAAAGCAATATATCAAGATCCAGCTCAACATTTAAAGATTAACCACTGTCAAATCCTCAAAGTCTTGAAACTTTTCATTCATAAAGCAGCTGACCTTTGGAAAGAATAATATTCTAAAATCCTAGAGAATTCCCCAAGGAAAAGCTCAGCCAAAAAAAAAACAATAAAATAAAAATGGAGGGATTACTGAACAAATCTGATTTAAATTCCTCTGAAACACTAGGAATATACAGCACAAGGAGGAAAAACCAGAGAAACTCTCAGGATTTATGCACTGCAAACTAGCAAAAAACTTTAGAAAGCTAATTTTAGTAGCTGATAAACAGGAAACACAATTAAGTCATTTTTCAAACAAAAGCAAGAGAGAGATCCGATGTCACCAGAATTCTGTCTTTTTCACACCAGATCACTGTATTTAAAAACATCATATTGTTGCCGTTTCACCACATCAATTATTAATATCTTGATATTTAGCAACATCAACCATAGCTAATCGCCCCACGGTCTCCTCTCTAAGGTTAATAAACTCCATACTTGCATCTGATTCTTCAACCTACATTTTCTCCCTTCGTACATTTACAGAGGTTTGTGGGTCATAAGAGACCAAATTTCGACTACTACTAACCTCTAAGATTTCAGCAAACTCATTCATTTCAGCACGACTATTAATACGGCTCACCATATAAGACCTGAACTAGCCGAGGTAAGTCCTCTAAATTTTTGTTGCCACTGACAGAGAAAGCCTTGACATTGGAAATTTTCGTTGCTCAGAAATATGCAACTCATTAAAGAAGAAAGAATATGACATGTCAAATGTGCAATACATTTGAGCGAAGTAGAAGTAGTAAGGTTTTACCTTGTTTTGTGTAGAGTCTTGCTTCTGCTCGTGGATTTCACGGTCTCCGTCCTGGGCAGAGGGACCTGAGCCAGGCGAGCTCTGCTCTGAACAATATACATCTTGACTGGGGTACCTGCAACAGAGTGACACTCATCAGCACTAAATGAACATCAGGGAAAAATACAGAGACTGCATCAGATGGGAAAGCAGGACTAAATCTGTTACAGAAGAAAAACAAAGAATGCTTGTAATGTGCAAATCATGCCTTTTTTAGTGGAAGGAAAGATATGCAAGGTGTCTAAAATACAAGTTATAAAACCAGTAGATGACAGAAGCCAAAAGGATGCCCAAGTGAGATTAGAAATCACATAATTACCAGAAATAATGCATTTAAATAGAGGCATAAAGCCAGAAAAGGGGTAAAGTAACAGAACTACTTGGGCACAAAGTTGAATTCTTCGTTTATGTTCTTAAACTTATTCAATAAGAACTGCTTTATTTAATTCAATCATTTTCATTTTCACTTCCATTGATTCACTTCCTGGTTGCACCTTTCTTGTAAAAAGGCTTGCCAAAAACATTGATCACTGTTAATCCTACCAGCTTCCTTTTAAGTCAGAGAGATTGATGCCAAAAAGGCCTAAAGCAGCTGAGATCCTGCTTAAAGGAACCAGCACGATAAGACTGAGCTGAAGTTGTTTGGTTAATGCTGTACGCAGAGTGGACTGCTTTTAAAAGTAAATGTTCCTAATTCAGCTTAACAAAGCAATGGACAATGGAGCACAATCAGGCCCAGAAAGGTCAATAAGTTAAAAAAAACAAAACAATGAGAACTTATAAAAGCAACTGAAACAAAGATAAAAAAAACAAAAACAAACAGATGAAAACTAAGCAAGAGGTCATCCTGTAATCAGTGACCTCATGAATGATGAGCTACATCTGCAAACGTGGCAAAAGGAAGTGAAGTAGCAGTCAAACGTAATTGCATCACTGGAGAACGGCTCACATGAACACTTTTGTTAGCACCTCGTCAGCCAGCTTGTCAGGAGCCAGAGAAGTCCTGAACATGCAATAAGATCCAGCCATCTGTGCAAACCTGTTCTCCAGCCATCAAGAGGCTTTGCCATCTGCTTTTTATTCATTAACATCAAAGGGTAATTAAGTGCTGACAGATAAACAACAACAACATGTGGCTACATTAAGAGTTTCCAAGTGCTATTCTGCTTAAGTTCACAAGCAAGTAAAACTTGAAGTTATTAAAGATTTATCTTAAGATGCGCTCCACTTATTTGCCAATTTACCAAATAGATCATGTTGTTTTCAGTGAGACTTTGGAGCTTTTTCCCCCTTTGGAGCTGAACTGTAGTAAGAAATCCTGTCAATGGCTCATTACCAGGCCACTAGAGAACATGATGACAGGCTGAGAAATTAAGAGTCATTCGATTCAGCTGATTAGGACCAGGGGAGCATCAAAAGGTGCAGGACAGCGTCTCCAGAACTAAAGAGACCTTTTCTCAATCGGGCTGAGGTTGGGAAGGTTTTACGGACCAATCCAGGTCAGTATGGTGATCAGTAAAGCTGCTGCAGGTGCCTTTTGCAGTGTGGGCAGCTGCCAAGTCCTGCTGGGACACATCACCATAAAGCTTGTGAGCAGAAGGAAGCAGGAAGTGCTGCATAATTTCCCACAGCGTCACTGACTTTGCTCCTCAATAAAACACAGTGAACCAACACCAGCAGATGACGCAACTCTCCCAATCACCGACTGTGGAAACTTTACACTAAACATAACTTTAATTCTGTGTTCTTCTGCTCTTCTTCCTGACTCTGGTGCACCTTGTATGCTTTTTCTTCTCAATTGTCTAGAGGCTGGGGAAATCCCTGTTTTTTTCTTCCACTCAATTTTCCATTTATTTGTAATAACTCACAGAGCATTGACAATATCAAATGTGCAGTCTTGATATGCAGGTTGCAACCCACACAATCATATGTGCAGGTTATAAGATAATTGTATTTTGGATTAGCTGTAAGCCATAATTCACAAAAAGGAACAGCAATACATGTGTGAAATGTGCAAATATTTAATCAATATAAAATATGAGCATCACATTTTAAAGCAAAGTAATGGAATAAAACCACTTTTTGATTATATATATCTGTAAAGTGAGTATTATACACAGCAACATAAAATCCCACCAACTTTACAAAAAACTACAGGAAATTACAATGTCCAAGTCAACCTTTAGACAAGTGTCCATCATGCACATTAAATAATTGAAACCACCTTAAAACCGCCAGAAAATTACAAAATGCAAGATGTAAAATGCCACCAGCAATGCTAAATAATTATTTCCTTTTCAAATAAAAATGATAAAAAAAACAAGATACGTTTATAAAAAGTTTATGTACTAACAGATGGCAATCATGTCAATCAACATAAAAATTCAGAAATATAAAAAACCTTCATGCAACAACTGGTTCACACTAACAGGACCAAAAGTGGTCACAACTAACAAGCTCTAGGACTAAGCAGATCATGCCTGCAATTTTAGCGCAAACAGTGAAAATGAAAGTGACTGTTTAACCACATAGCATCCTCATGCTCAGATACATGATGTCATGTATCTGAACATATGATACCAGATCCATCACGCTACAACTCATAACTCCTGAGAGGATGTGCTGCATCATTCAACCAGTCGTGCTCAGTTTACTCAAAGCCTTCAAGTGGCAGAGTGGCATCTGTGGTTAAAATCCTTCCAGAAGAATTTAAGCCGTTTACACTTAAATGCCCTTTTTTAAGGGCCCTTTATTGATGCCCTTTTTTTCCCCACATCAAAGTTTAACATCTCACTTCCTGAGGTAAAGCTAATTTTAGATAAAAATGCAAAAATATTTATCTTTTGCAATTGAAATGATTCCCAACAACACTGATATACATTATCTTAAATAAATAAGTTATGTCATTCGTCATTCCTGAATTTGCATGCCAAGATCCTTCGGCTTTTAATCAATCAGATAAGCAAAGATAAGCTATAGGTGCAGGCAACAAATCAATTCTGGACACGTCATAAAGCACAGCATCATCATGAACTTCTGCGATGACGAATGCAAATATGATGGACTTCTATGATGGGAGTCATGCACCAATGTTTAACTGGACTTTATCAGTCTCACATTGAAATGATAGACATGGGCAAACAGATTAGAAAGAGGTTTTAACTCAAAAGCATAAAATGCTTATGCAAATACATGCAAGCCAAACTAAACACGCTGCCTGCTTCTTTTGGGCTCCCTTAACGTCACAGTCATGAATGAACAGAAAGTCCTCAGAGCCAACATTCCTACAAAGGTTTAAAAATGAAAAGGAAAAAAAAGGGAAAGTCATGGTAGGGAGGAGGAGAAACCAGGAGCCAATCTGAGAGCATCTACTTTGGGGGCGTATTTGAGGGCAACATGACCTACTTTCAGCTTAAACACTGATATTTACAGAAAGTTAAAGAAATGCACACATTACTCATTTATTCCTGCTGCTGTTTGTGTTTTATACAAGCAGAGGGTCAAGCTTGCGGGATGCTAAATGACTCAGCATCTTCCTCACTTGGCCTCTATCCCCATTTCCTGTCCCACTTGAGAAGCACCCTGGGATTTTACAAAACATCCCTCAGTTTTTAAGCTCTGTTGTAAAGGCTACCAAAGGCTCTCCGGCTGCAGTCTGCTGATACGCTGGCGGAATTGGCTCCACGTTGCCAAAGCCCCCCGCATTTCCTTCTGGCTTAAAGGCTATTACGAATCGGGGAGCATCACAAAAACCGCCCGAGTGCGTCGCAACGGCTCACAGCTCCGATGAAGAGATGAAGCTCCAGCGGCTGTGACGCAGCAAGTCAAAATTATCGCCAGCTGCCCGGCATGCAAAGTGTGCTTTCGTCCCCGCAGAGGCAGAATGTTTTCCTGGTGAATGCGAGTTTTCAAAAGGCAGCGAGCGTGCAAACACGTAACCAGCTATAGCTTCAGGTCCTGCTCGTCTTCGCGTTTATTTTTAACCAGCGTGACACTTTAAGCTGACCTTGTAATTCTGCCCACTCATTCAAACCCATTTGTCAAAGCATTACACTGCAACTCTCACTGGTGGTAACCTAACCGGAGCAGATAAGGAGCTCTCTTTACCTCTGCTGACCCGAACCTGACGTCAGCTCTTTGCTAAAATAAAAAAAAAGAATTAAAAAAAAAATTCATTTAATCTAATCTATGCCACGATAATCTTAAAGACGAGCAGTCTCAAAAGCTAAACTAAATTACCGCCGTCTGGTGTTCTGACAGAAAGGAGAGTCTTGTGATGTTTTTCACTAAACCTTGGCATATCCTCTGATCAGATTATGTGAAGATAGGAGCTCGAGAACATAGTTAATTCCACCAGAAAGATAAGATTTTAAACTGTTGAACATTGTTTATGTTGGGCAAAAAATGCCAACCAAGAGGCACAAAGCAGTCAAGCTGATGAATTTTTTTTTCTGTGAGAGTAAGAACAAGTTTTACATCCTTGCAAGAAGTGGTAGCGATAAAAAAAAAAAAAAAAGACCACAGGAGACAATCCAGGATCTACGCGGGCAGACGAGGATTGTAGAGCAGGGCGATGTGCCAGGCCTGCCTAGACAAAGTAGGCCATAGCATCTGGCCAGCAGACAAAAACATGCCATCACTATTTGGAGAAGGAGGGAGGGAGAGGCGAAAGCACCCGGCTTTGGGGCGACTGGATGTATGCGTGTGCAAGTTAGGACTATTTTTCTTCCACATCGAAGCAGGAAACAATCTAGAGCAGCAGTTTGTTGTAAAGCCTGCTGATCCTCCGTAATCCCCCCACCCGCTTGTGTGTCGTCATAGCAGCCGGGAGACACTGGCTGAACTGGCAAATAGCTCTGCTGCTGCCCACATGGCCAACGCTCTGAGGTTTCCTGCCACCACCGATCTGGTGCAAGAAGCGAAGCCGACTCTACCTTTTCCCAGACTCTTTTTACTGGGTTGAAGGTCAAAAGATACAAAAAAAAAATCTCTCAGATAGAGAGATCAAGAATTTGATGCCAATTGCTATTTAGCACCAATATTTCACAGTAATTGAGATATTGGAAAAATTTAAATGACCACTTTAGATTTCATTTTGAACAAAATCCCAACTTGCATGAAATATTTGCTTGGCTGTTCATTAACCCTGACACATTTGTACAGTTTTATGGATCAGGATGAAAAATAAGTCTTCCTTAATCACGATAAATATTGTCCCTATAATGTTCAACAATTATGTGGAAACGCCATATTCCTCCCCAAATATCTGAGTTTAAGTTGGGAGCTTATTTCCTTTAGTAGCTTAGAGCTTTGTGCCGACTTGCTATATTGGAGGAATAGATGCAACAGTACACTTTAAGAAATATGACCCATGGTGGTTCCTGACCCAAGGCTCCAAAATAGAAAGCTGAATAACTTTACAGATCAGAAAGTCAATATTTGAGCCAAAAATATGTCAGTAACTCACAGAAAACACACACAAATCACAATTCACCTTGTATTTAAATATGAATATTTATTCTGCCAGGATAAAACCCCATTGAAATAAAAAAAGCTTCTTTATGCAACAAACCAAACCTTTTTTTAGGATGCACACCAAAGAAAATAAGATGCTGCTTTCCGTTTCCCTTAAATCGAGGAATCGCAACCAAAACCTGCTGCTCTCAGCAGCAACTTTCAGCACAGATGGACATGCACACTCACCCGGTAATAGACTGTGCAAATGATGTTCCCCGCTAAAAGTAACAGGGATTTTTTTTTTAGAGCTACTTCATTTGCTTAAAAGGGAACAAACACCTTTTTTTTAAAACAGAATGCCAACACTTTCCAGACAGTTTGCCGTTTTGTATGCAAAATTAAGTAGTTTTCACAAGACTTAAAATAAACTACACATTTTACAATAGTCGTGGTATTTAATGTTTTAATGTCATGTCTGCAACAACAGTTTTGTGTTGCTTTAAATTCAAGTTGCAAGAGATTCCATTTTTAACTCGCTGGAAGGCAAAAAGAAAGACGTGCATCTGCACAACCTTGTTAGCTACCGACTAAATAAAATGACATGATCTTAATTCTTATAAATGTGAGACAAGAATTTAATAAAAATATCATTAAGAGGTCACCAACCAATTTAATACATAATAGTTTAGGCCTCTTCTAAGCCTCGTTTGGGTATCTGATCTGCAAGAATCCCCGACTACAAAAAATTGACACGCACACAAATCCTTCCAAATGCACACAGAAGCTTTTCTCTGACACACCTCTGTTTGGTTGCACTCCTGCCAACGTCAACCGGGTCAAGTCACCAGATGACGAAGAACAAGGCAATGGATCCTGTTAAGCCAACAAGCCAGAAGCCCTCTGACGAACAGCATAACAACGCAGAGAAGAGGATGGAGATTTACACGTCATTAAAGACAATTAGCCTTACCCAGTTATCCGTTAAACAAAAAGTCTGATCACATTGAACATGTTTGTATACTTCCTTCTGCAGTGCTTTGCAAAAGCACTTGTATCTCCTTACACAGCCTACTTTTTGCCCCGTTGCAAACACAAACTTCAATTTATTTAACTGAGATTTTACGTGAAAGACCAACACAAAATCGGTACATAGCTGTGAAGTTGCAGAGAAAAATATAGTAAAAATAACTTAAGAAAAAAGCAATGGATTTATGTGTAGCGTATTTCTACAGAGTCGGTCTTCCGTAGAAACATGTTGAGCAGCTCTGAACGCGAACAGACTGATGGCTTTGTCTATTCAACTCAAGTTCAAATTTAAAAATGCCTTGCTAATCCCAAAGGGAAATCAAATTTTAAAAAACTGGACAAAAGGAGTCTGTAGACACGTTTTCAGGTATTGCCAGGTTCTCAGTTTGACTAAAGTCTGTCAGATTCAAATAAATATGCTTTGATCTAAATCATTTCATTGCAGTGCTGGCTGCATGTTTATGGTTATTGTCCAGCTGGAAGGTGAACCTCCTTCTCAAGTTTTCAACAGCCTCCATTAGGTTTCTTCCAGGATTGCTACACATTTCACTTAGTTGATATCTGACCTGCTTTAATTCACCTGCTGAAGACTTGTTAAGGTTTTCTCTGAAAAATGGCTTTAGGTGGATGACCATGTCCATGAAGGCCATCAGTGGTGCCATATTCTTTTCATTTATGGACAGCAGATGTAGTGGTGCCCCCTGAGGCGTTTAAAGCACAGAAGGGTAATAAATTAATACGTCACACTTTAAACATTTCCACAATGTCATTCCTGATCTGCCTGCTGCGTTCCTCGGTCTCAGGTTCTTTTAACAAATATCTGACTAGATTAAATTACACACAGATGGATTCAATCACTTAAGAGACCTCTGAGGGGAATTGGATCACTGGATTTTATGTATGGCACCACATTAAAAGGAGGGAAAACAAAAGTATGTCACACTTTTCAGGTGTTCTGAAAACAATTTAGAATTTTGTCTCCTAAATTATAAAGCAAAATTAATAATTTAGATAAACTAACTCTGGGTCTTTATCTGTCTATGCTAAAAATCCAGAGCATCTCCCTGGTTCCAGTCAGACTGGGATCAAACAGGCCTGGGAATGTGATGTTGGGAACAGCAGAGCAGAACAATGGGGTGGAAGGATTCATTCATGTGATATAATTCAGTATGAAAGCACAAGCCAGCATCCTCATCCGGGTTGGTGTCAATACCACAATACTGTCGGGACAGCCGGCGAACAAAACAAAAACCCAAAAGCAACCTAATTTTACCAAACTGCTGAGTCAGCGATTCAGATACACAACAGCCTCCAAAATATCAAGTCGTTTAAAATAAACATTGATGGCTGACATTTTGGATCTGAGCTACACAGATCGTTTTGGATCGTTTGTTAAATTGTTTTCTAATTTAGCAAAGGAAACATTTCCACAAGACGTGTTTAAGTCTGATGTTTCACTATCTAAATATTACAGACAGTTACTTCAGCATCTTGCTTCAAATAGCCAGTTGATGGTGAATGTTTTATGCAAAACGCTCCAGTCGAACATCCCCGCCTCAGTACACAATGTTCTCTGGTCGTTCCATGGGTCCGCCATTGACGGAGCCTTTTTCCCCCATGATCTAAAAAAAAAAAAAAAAAAAAAACACAGGTACAAAGACGTTGCAGAGAAAACCAAAAAAGGAAAAACGTAAGAGTTGCCAAAGCTGCAAAAATCCATGAAAACAACAAAACAAGCAAAGGGGGAAAAAATTTTATAGAAAAAATTTGAAGTTTTACTGCCTCTAGATATTAGAAATGTTCTCAAAGTACAATAGCATGTGCAATAAAGATGTGGCAAGTATGTTTGATCACAAAACATTTAAATGCTTCCATTCATCCAGTCTCCGTCCTGAGTTGTGCCCTCCTGTTATACAGGCAAACGCATGCTTGATAATGTTTATGATGTTACATTAAAAAAAATAATAATTACTCTCTCCACCCTCTGAACATGATTCACCAGAAAACCGAAGCATTTTTCTTTTAAACCACTGATAGAGCCTCGGGCTACTAGCTTGAATTCAATTAAAAACACAAGCCTACCTCTTCCCAGAAAAATATCACTTTTCTCCAAGGGAACAGAAACAGGAGAAGATTTTGTCTTTTTATTGCAACTTGAACAAAAACAACACTGTCTTTTAAAAGCAGGGCCATTTCAAGGTGCAGCTGCAGATCACACCTCAACTGAGAAACCTTCCTTAAAGCTTTGGAGCTACTTTTAGACTTCCTTCACATTGCTTTTTAGAGCTGGAGACAAAACATGCGTCTTTCATTTAGCTGCAACTGTAATCTTGAAGCCTTGTTTGAAAGGGCTTTTGATATCACATCAGAAATGTGCAGTGAAAAGTGGGGCATAGGAAGAGCAGGGAGCAAGAAAGCTCTTTGTGTTCGTTAGCCTCCATGGCCAGTGGGCAGGAACAAAACCCCGTGTCAGGACCGGCTCGGTCTCATCACACAAGCCTGGACCTGCCAAACCACAGTGTCGAAGCTAAAGGCTGTGATAACAGAGGCCAGACAATAGATATGTGGTTCTATGTGGGAAGAGGTTGAGAAATAAAAGGCTTTTAAACTGATTTTAAACTAAATTAGTTAACTAAATAGCCCACATGCTAGTTGATATGACACTTCACAAAATAATGCATTTGTTTTATTTTATTTTAGGTTAAGTACAGAGCATACACAACGCTCCTTACAGGTGCAAAACATTGCATAAAATCTCTTGAGAGTGAATCAGCAAAACATTATACCTATGTAATAAATAACCATGCAGTTGTTCTGTAATATCTTGTTTAAGCTTACTTAACCTTCTTCTTCCAGAAAAGTATGTTCTGTATGAAGAATGTTGAATTAATATGACTTTCAGTAAACTGTAATTCAATATTCAAAAGTATTTTTTGAACTTGAACAATTGCTTGGCACCTCTGCAATATAAAGATCACCATCTTGTTGCACTGTTCTGACCCTGAGCATTTATGCAAACAACAACACATACATCTTTATATCATATGATTGAGTACCAGGTAAAACTGGCTAAATCAAATCTATGTCAAATAAATAATAATTTAATAAAGTGAATTTATTTTTTCTGACAAATGTGTTACTTCAAAACCAGGAAGAAAATTAAATCTGCACTTGCTGAACCTGTATTAAAATGAGAATAAACACAAAGGAGAGTCTTCACATTCCTTCACCTTTACATAACAGACAGCAGTCGCCTCAAGTGGACGACACCAGAGGAAAGCAACAACAACTCGGGGAAGCTCGATAAAGGCCGAGTTAAGAGGAACATGAACACATGCAACAAATCAATAGTCCACTGCCTTACAAGGTGCAAAATGCATCACTAGCTCCTTACACAAAACACATAAAAGTGATTAAGGCGCTTCCTTGCTACCTCAGATTGTACTGTGGGAAAAATACAACAACAAAAAAACAATGTGGTGAAGGTATTAAAGTCAGCCTGCCACCGTTACACCCCTTATTCGTTAGGCCAAGTAGTATAAGGGCTGCATAGGTCGACTTCCATAAGGGAAAGTCACCTTCACGGGTAAACACAGTGATGTAATGATGACACGGGTTTGAGCAACCAACCAGCAGCAAGATCTACAAGCGTAAACAAAACTCAGACATTGGACTAAGGATTAAGCTGAGATACAATTTAATTTAGGATAAATATTTTTGGCTAGCAACACAGATACACAAAGTTCATCCATCATCATACTTTTAAAGGGACAATTGCAACATATTCATTCACAGTGGTTGTCGAATTATGTTTCGTCAACTTGCACTGCTAGCTATCTTATCTGTACATTCACATTTTGCGCAAGATATTGCAGTATTCACTTGTGATTTATTGGTCAAAAGGAGCTCAGAGGTGGCAAAATACAAGCGACATGTCCGCTAAACAGACTGCAGGCTGTCAACCAGAGCAGATAGTCTGTCTAATTAACCATAACCAGCTAATATCAGCTCGTTACACAGACGTTACAAAAAGCAGAGCTGCAAAAAGATACACAACTAAACCTTGTTGTGTTAATTAAAAAAAACTTGCTTAATAAATGGAAAACAATAGTGATTTTAATTATTAATAATTTGATAACAGAAGGACTCAACTGCCTTCAGCTTTTCTGAATTCCTGCAGATACTCTGTTCCACCATCCATGGTCTATGGAGCATTACTGATCAACCCACTGTTGAATTATCTTTTAATCCAATCACATTACATAATAATAATCTTCCAATGACTGTGAATCTAATAAGCTTATGGACAAATCGACAAATGAGCTAATGAAGACACCCTCTGTTTAAAATCCTGCACTGCAAATATAATCAAAACAATCCAATTCCTTTTTTATTTCTGTGCGTTTATGCTAGCTTTCCCAGAACATAAACAGTAATAACCTGGCACAGAACCAAATGCAGTAAAAAGAATACCTTTTAAACAGAGAGGAAAATGGATAGGTTTGCAAGAAAGCTACTATTACTATTACTGACAAGGCACCTGGCTAGAAATGTGCACCTTCACACAAAGACATTCACACAGAGCCTCAGCAGCGCTGCTGTCAACAGCCGGAGCTGGCGTGCCGTGGAAGCAGTGAGATCTCTTTTGCTGACAACGCGAGAGTGGAGGAGAAGCATGGCACCCACAGAAAGCAGTCTGCTGTGGGGCTGTGCACCGCAGCTACGCCAAGGACGAGAATCCACGTAAAAAAATGGACATAAAAGAAATATCAGCGTTAGCCCTGGCAGTTTAAAGCAGTATTTGGTTAATGCTAACAACTTGGCTACGACAAACCTCCAAGTGATCCTTCCCCACTGCCCTTTTAAACAAACAGCTGCTGTTCAAACCTAAAAGTCACTGCCTGCTTGGAAACCCCGGGTTTTGCTGCAAGGACTTCATTCCCTTTTTTTTGTTCTCCCTGCTCCTACAGAGAATTTGTTGAGAGCTGGCACCAGGGGAGGAAAAGCCAACAGCAGCACGCTAAAAAGAGTTTGAATTAGTAATGACTGCTGAACATGTCAGAGTGCAGCCATTAGTCGCTACGCAGGAAAGTCCAAAAAGGGCACCAAGGGTTTTGACACGCAAACGTTGCCTTAAAGTCTGTTCTTTTCTTTTTCTTTACACTTTTCCAATAGCATTTGTTTTCTGAGACAAACGTGTCCATCTGAAAATACTGAATCGACTAGGATTAATACAAATATTGAAGAATGAATATATACATATATAAGAAGATTTTATTAAGTCCTTTTTTATTAAACATCTCACCTAAAAAACTGTAATCAAAGGCCATCTCACAAAATCTTAAAAAATAATCTAAAGGAATTGGAATTCATTCATTAGGAGGAAAAAAATGTATTACGTGAAATACTAAATATATAATTTCCATCAAATACAGAACCCAAACAGAATTTCCTTTCTGAGGAATGAATGCTGCTGTTCTGCACCGAGCTAGGAAAGTTTTTATTTATTAATGATGGCTTTACAAAACACTAATCCCTGGCACAATTAATAAAATATGAAAACTAAAAGACTGATTCTAAGGCAATGAGGAAATGAGAAAAATACTTTTTATGATGTTTATGTTGTATCGTCCATAGGCCTCAGGTATGAGGAAGTGAGCCTGATGCCCTGTGTACAAAACAAACTTAGTTCTGAAACTGGACATAAAAAGCCCCTAGAAATTTTCTTGGAAGTCGATTAAAGACAGCAAAAATAAAACTAAGCCGTTTATTTTTCAACTGCGCATGAAATAAACCTTTCATATGTTCAAACACAAACACTACAATAGGCTAAAACAACAAAATCTCCAGGGCAGACACAATCGGAAGTCCAGTTTGCGTGCCTCCAATAGGACACTCAGTCTCTCCTGAGCAAACAATCTGGATAAAGTTGGAATGTTAGCTGGACTGTTAATCCAATTCTACAAACCCAGCACATTGTTACCTGCTGCGTGTCTCCAAGATTGAGCAAATGCATGAGCTGTGTTGGAGCTACGAAAGATAAACTCCCTAAACAAGCATCATTATTTCAAGTATGCAACTCATTTACAAGCCTCGGTTCACCTTCGATCTTTAAATTAGAACCTGCCAGTTACTATTTAAATTTACTGCCTGGAACAAAGCTGATCTTTTTTTTTTAGTTTATTCAAAGCTGCATATTTAACAGTACATGTCATAACGGATACCAACACTTCTCATTTTTAATCAACTCAAAACGTGCATGCTGTGTCATGGTGCATTTATAGTTCATAAAATTGTGGAAATTCCTAGATTTGGTGCTTTTAATTCTTGAGCCAGAGGTTTGGGATTTATCCTGGCAATGGACAGTCAATGTAAATTGAAAGAAAATGGGCCGATTCTGATCTCTGCATAACTAGTTACATGATTTGACGAAAAAAATTATAATAACCCAAAGACAATTTGTATAGTTTTTCAGAATGGGTGTTAATTTTTTTGTTTTAAGTTAGTTAACAAAAACATAAATTATCCTTGTTTGGCTATGAAACTAAAGATTAGAAAAAAATTAAATGTGCAAACAGTTCTTTGAATTGTTTTTACCTACATGAACGCAACAGTCCCCCACCTGACAAACATATGCCAACACTGACCAACTTGGATTTAGCTCAGCTGCTATCAACAGCTGGCCTCATCACCAACCCCACAAACACACCCATTTACACTGAAAAGGGGTTTTATACGATGACAAGCAGGACAGAAGTCAGTTATTTTCTTAAAACTCATACATACACTGAACCCAACACACTGAAACAGGTATATGTTGTTAGCTAATGTAGCAGGGGTGACTCGTCCAGTAAACATGTACACTCGTAAATATTGTGCAGCAAAAGACAATAAATAAATAAGTATGCCTGGGCTCAAATGTATGTTTAACGTGGTCAACCTATTCTTTAAAAGCCTATTTACCAAACATTTCGTAATACTGGGCGAAAACAGGAGGCCAAGCTTACCAGCACAGGAGAGCTACAATGAGGCACACCAACAAAACGCGCAGCCTCTTCATTATCTTC
The DNA here is from genome assembly GCA_903067075.1 of Micropoecilia bifurca. Taxonomy (NCBI): domain Eukaryota; kingdom Metazoa; phylum Chordata; class Actinopteri; order Cyprinodontiformes; family Poeciliidae; genus Micropoecilia; species Micropoecilia bifurca. The sequence goes on from CAEGAF010114883.1 coordinate 47,342, forward strand.
CAGCGGGGACCGACATCCTCGCTATTTGGTTTGTTTCTGGTCTGTCGCGGCTGCACAATACACCGAAAGCCAGCTGTGTGTTAGCCGTGAGTTTGCCTTAATTAGGAACCAAGCAAGCCACGATGCTGTGAAGGTAAAACCCACACTTCAGGAGGAGCATAATTCATTACGCGGACCTTCCGTCCGCCTCCTTTTCAGTTTCAACAGCCACTGCTGCTGACGAGATGCTGTGCTCCGGGTAATGTAACGCCTGCCCTGGAGATAACCAATCAAATCACAGAAAGGAAATTTTCGACCAATCATAGGAGACGTGGCTGTGTCGTATTTGAAAAAAAAACCCGCCTCCAATACTGAGGATGAGTTGGTGGCTGTACGACTGGACGCGTCACGCTTTTTGATAAACTGACCAGCAAAGCACGCCTTATTTCAACTTATTGCACAACACCACGATTCATTGGAAATGACTTGTTTTAACACTAGTTCTTTGCATATAATCGGAATTTTTGTCATTAAAATAATTTTCTTCCATTAAATTCAAATATTTTTTCAAATTTACTGATATTTCTCCAATGCAACATAGAATTGTCTGTTTACCTGTGGCTTCTTTAGTCTGGACGAACCATAAATAACTAATTTTATTCAACAACAAACAAACAAAGAGAAAATATTGTTTGTATGTGTGTGCTTGTTATTTAACTCATGTTGTGCACCAGGGTTGCGAAATTGTCCTCCTTTTTATATTTTGTTCCCACAAACAAACCACATCATATTCATTGTATTTAGGCTTATTTTTTGTGTGGTAGGTATTTTGGTTGGTATTTTTAAATAAAATATGGTGATAGATAATTATGCAAACTTATAAGTTAATTGTATATTATTTCCACAAAAAACAAAATATTATTATTGTAACTATGGTTCCGATTCCAGTCGGCTTGATTCTTCAAGCACAGCAGATTATGACAAACTGAGCAACTCTTGTTTGTGGAAATCATCTACTAATAATCACATTATGAATATTACAATCGATTTGTGGTTCTCAAAATAAATTGGGGTTAGTATCTGGGGACCGCAAGCATTAAGTTTTAAGATTCTCTTCTCTTCAAATTAAACTATCTATAAAGAAGGTCATGGCAAAGGATATTTCTATGAAACATTTTAGGACATATATATATATATATATATATATATATATATATATATATATATATATATATATATATATATTT
>CAEGAF010114890.1:0-27331 GCA_903067075.1 Micropoecilia bifurca
CATTGACTCAGTGCGTTATAGTTACACATCGCTTAGCATTTGTTGCTGCGCGTTTGTGCAGTGAAGGAAAGACGAGAACAGCTGGACAGACAGGCTGAGAAATGAGATGCAGGTGATCGGTATCGGTAACAGAGCCAATGATCGCCCGATCCCGATAATCACCGATTTCACGAAAATCGGCCGATTATGATCGGTGACCGATCGATCGGCGCACCTCTACCACTAAGTGTAACTACTGAAGCTCCTTTGTCTTGTTTTCTCCTGTTTGTCCACCTGTTGCACTCCTGAAATAAAAATAAATTCAGAAGTATAACAGGTGTTCAGAGATAGTCTTTGGGTTAGCATATTACTTTTAATATCTGGTTTAATGATACATTTCTAAAACATTGTCTTCTGCTTGATTCTCATCTCCCTTCAGAGATCTGTGTCGGCTTTTTCCCATTGAGCTTGATTTCCCAGGATTTTTTTCACCCGAGCCAGTCAGCAAACAGAAGGAGAAATTGTAAACAATGACATAGATTTTCTGTGCTGTTCTTGAGTTATAGTCTTGTATTTAAGCAATGATGGAAATGAATGAATGAAGTCATTCAGTCTGTATTGTCAGTACGGTAAGTCACGATTAAGCTAGCATGTTACATATACGTCAATGCCAAAAGTTAGCAGATTCAACAGCTTCAACAGAGTCCATGCCTCATCAGCTTCTATTCTCTAATTTATTGAATATGGCTGTACATACGCTGAATAAAACAACACATGCGCCTTGTTTGTCTGAAGGTAAATTATTCTAAACTTCTCTTAAGATCAGCTAAAATTACCAATATTATTTCTGCTTGCTAAATGTCCCAAGAAAGAGATCATGAACTCAATAGAGATTTATCAGTGGCTTCAAAACCAAAAGTTTGCATACAGAATGATTATCATCACTTTAAACAATGAGAGAAAGCCCAGATGATGATGATGATAATGATGATGTCATGACTGCTGAGACTTCTGACAGGTTAGCCGACACATTTGAGGTCATTTCAGACGCACTGCTTTTTTGTTGTTGTTTGACACAACTGTAAAGTCTAAAGAAAATAAGTCGAGATATCAGGAAGAGAATTGTGCAGCTGCTTAAATCCGGTTCATCCGTGGGAACAGATTCCAGATGTTTGAAGGTGCCGCCTGTTCAAACGGTGATACACATGTTGGGATGATGGGAATGTCCAGCCGCTATAACGCTCAGGAGGGAGTCTGGTTCTGCATCCCAGAGATGCAGAGTCGAAACATGCTAATCAATCCCCGAAAAAAGGCAAAGACATTGTCAAAAATGGATGAAGTTGGTCAGAAAGTGAATAAAATGTTTTCAGTAATCCAAAAGAAACGTAAGAAAAGCCAGATTGCAGCATCATGTTGTGGGGGCTGTTTTGCTGCAGGAGGAACAGGTGCACCTCATAAAAAAAATGCCATCATGAGAAAAGAACATGATGTGGAAATATTGAAGCAACTTCTACAGACAACAATCAGGAAGTTAAAGTTCTGGCCCAAATTGATCTTCCAAGTGGACAGTGGCCCTCAGCCAATCGGGTCACAATGTGGCTTCCGTCGCAAAGCCCAGAGGTCAGTGCAATGGAGACACTGTGGGTAGATAAGAAAAGTCGCGTGTGAGCGAGGCGGCCTGTGAAAGGAACTCAGTTCCACCGGTTCTGTCAGCTAGAACGGCCCAGAACTCCCGTAAACTGTTCTGAAAAACTCGAGGACGGAAACCCAAAAGGTTTGACCCATTTCATTCAGGTCAAAGGCACTGCTGTCAAATACTGAGGAAATGTGGGAAAAGTTCAGACTTTGAAGGCATTGAACAGTTTCAACTATGATCCAACTCAGCCTGAATGTTTTCTCCACATGGAGGCGAAGGCGTAACATTGTCCTGCTCCTCCCTTTGTTATTCAAAAGTGAGTTGTAGATAAAATATCTTGTCTTATTGGACGTTTCTGTGGCAGGTGCATGAATGCAAAACAACAGGGCTTCCTAGAAGGTAGAACAGTGAACAAGCCTCATTGAAATCAAACTATGCAACCAAATTCTTAGACTGATCAAGTCAAGATATACAATTTGGCAAAGGCCAAATGATTCTGTGTGTCTTTGTCTATCAATTATTTCTTCTGTCTCTCTTCACACTGCGCTTTAACTTAGCAGAAAAATAATTGCTTTGCGTAACAGAATATTATTTTAAGTTAATTTTATGGCATGATAAAGACTTTCAATAGTTGGAGTATCGGTCCCACGCTAAGAGAAAAAACAAAATTACAAGAAATGTAAAAAGTATGCAAGAATAAAGTCATAGAATAAAATCACAACCCGTCACACTCGCTCAGGCAAGTGTTTGTTCCCATAATTTTACTACTTTATTCTTATCATTTCACTTTTAAAATGTGTAGTTTCTTAGAATGGCCCTGAAACTGTCGTAGGATCGGAGTTTGTGAATATGTGAAAAAGTCTGATTTCTAAGCATCTGTAATGCCACTGGTGCAAATAAATTGTTTCTTTTATATTAAATACAAGCATGTAGCTCATGTATGCATTTTCTTGTTTAAACTGTTTTTTTTCCCTTTTAACTCAAGGTTGTCATGCTGTGAAAAACTCATACTTGGACCTAATGGCTAAAACAATCCCTGGAGTAAAAAATCTCCCAAGTTCTTGTTTTTTTCTCACCGGTTGCCATTTCCTCTAGGTCTTTACCGTTTTTCCTTCTTCTTTTTTTAGTATGCCTTTGAAGTTTACTGAAAACAGAGTTGAGATAAGGTGAGACTGATGTGGAGAAGCCCATAAAATTGGCTCCAGTGTTCTTGTGGTTTGCAGTGCAGAAATCGATAGCGGGGACGCTTGAAGCAAGCCGCCGCTACTACGTCACCGTTTCTAAAACAGAAAATGTTTTAAAAAATCTCACTTTACCGCAACAGATACACTAAATATCTCTTTGCTGTCAAAATCTTTGCTGGTTTGCACGTAGATAAATTCAGCAAAAATCTCTCTTCCTGTTTGGCGGTGGCCTGGAAAAGCAACGGGGCGAAGCGACGTTTGCGTCAGTGGAAGACGACAAAGAAACCCGAGTGAAAGGTCAGGCTTTCCCCGTCGAGGCCGGGGTTCGTGAGACGTGGGCTCTTTCATAGCTGCAGAAATAATGCCGTAAAGCGTCTGAGCGAGTGTGACAGGTCGTGATCAAAACCAGCTGCCAATTAACTAAATGACTCGAGCTATCACATTCAATCAGAGGGAGTCTGTGAGCTGCCGGCGCAGCCCGTCGCCTGCTCCATAAACAAAAACACGGGCCGGGAGCGGTCCGTGTCTCTCTTCGGTCTCTCTTCGGGAGGCTTGTCGCTGTCTCTGAGATGGTTATCTGTCCAGCCCTGCCTGCGTCGTATTGGGTCCGGTCGGCCCTGACAGGTCCCACGGATAAACGGCCGAATGAAAGGGGTCGCCTCAACCTCTGGAATCCATCGTCAGCTTTCTGTCTCGAGCAGCTGACAAATGGTTTCAAACAGTATTCGGGGGGCTTCAGAGAGGTATTCCCTGGTGTGTGTGTGTGTGAGAAGAAAGAAAAGTGAGGAGGGAAGAGATGCAAAGGAAAAGGGGGGGAAGGGGAAAAATTAGATGGAGAATGGGAGCTTCAAATAAGACAGACGAAAAGAAGCAACGTTTCTGTCGTTGGGCCTACTGTAATGCCCCGGAGGAGTGGCTATCCGGCAGGAGTTTGCCCCATGGTCAGCGTCTTTAACCCCCAGATGATAACGCTTAGCTTCACCATAAAGAATAGGCCCCTTTAACTGATCCATTAGCGTCCAGTTGCTGAGACCGGACCCGCTGGTGTCTACTGAAACTTACCAGGAATCCTTGAAGGAAAGCAGCATGGCAGACATGCAGAGAGATCAAAGACGACGTCCCCCTCCTCTTCCTCCTCCTCCTCCTCCTCAGTGGCATTCAGCTTTCTGTCTCTGCTACTCTCCGTCTGACTAAATCTTCAACCAGACCAACACAGAGACATTTTTTACAGAAATCAACAGGATATATAAATGTTGGTCTTTCGTTGCTCTTGTTTTCTCGAAGGGTCAAAATCGGATCTTAAAACGTACGTTTTAGTTTCAGATGGCTTCTGTTTGCATCAAGCTGCATAAGCAGCAATAATCTCACAATTTCAGGGATCATTAATACGATAAACTATGCTGGATGATGAGTTGTCCCAGTAAATATCACAATAAACGCTAATATTGTTGTCTTTTGACAACCGATAAACTTAAATCTTATAAAGAATGCGTCAAACTCGAGGCCCGTGGGCCGAATCTGGACCACCATAGCTTTTTATATGGTCCTGTAGATTCTAAACATCAGGTTTGCTTAAATATTATGTTATCAATCAAATCAATACAGTTTTTATCTGTTTACTGCCAAAACATATCAATCAGTGTCTCAGATTTCTTAAGAATTATTGTGGAACTTTCTGACTTGTACTAAACAGCTGCCACAGTCTTAGTTGATGTCAGATTATAGTCCATAATCTATATAAAAAGTCACATTTACCGTATTAAATAAGTGCAAATATTTCCAAATTAGCACCACAAACAGTTTTTATTACAAAAAAAAATCACAAAAAGTATCACAAAATCCTGTAGGAACTGAAAAGATGTTTAATAACATTATTTAATTTTAAGGATTCATTGATATGTTAACAGTTTGTGAACAGGTTTTATCAATGCATTCTGGCCTTTTAAGAGCTTTTATGATCTTGATTTGGCCCAAAATATAAATGAGTTTGACACCCCAGCTGTACAGAAAACTTCATACTGGGACTGTAAGATATTTTAAAACACAACAACCAGAAACGGTAAATAAAAATAACTTACAACCAAAACCATAATAAAATAGATTATGATGCATCTGTAAAAATCTAAACTGGCTTTCAAAAAATATTAATCCTCACAATGGAGCTCATTTTAATTCATCATGTGATTAATTGAATAATGTGATGAACTTGCAAATGGACAAAATACAGTTCTGGTGTCTGTTACTTTCCTCTCTTTTCATCCTCCTGTCTGTGTGAGCAGGTCCACATAACTGATAATTGATCGGGTCCAGATAACTGATAACTGATAGGGTCCAGATAACTGATCAGGATTCTTGTCCTTGCAACAACCAGGTGTGCCTTCAATTAGCTCAAATGGGTCAGTCAACCTATCAGAAGTTTCCAAAGTGATGACATCACCATCTAGGATTCCCTCTCACTGTTTAAAGAGACAGTAATCACTCAACTCTTGATTTAAAAAACATTCATAAATAAATCTGACATATTTGCTCTCATTATTGTGGCGTTTAGCAAAAATAAATAATTTTGGTAATTGTAACTTACCTAAAACAAGAGAAGTTTGATCTGATTTATTTTCAGACAGTGAGAGGGAAAGAAGTGTGTTTTTATTCAGTGCAGGTAAACCTCTGGGCTCAGCTGCATCTTAAAAGTAATAATTTTCCCCTCTTTTTCTTCCTGTCTGCTACATTCACTTCCACTCGTCTTCTTTCTCCTCCACACATTTCCACTGGGCTCTCTCTCCCCTCTCCTCCACTACCGACTCGCCCCTGTCTTCCTCCCCGGGTGTTTCTAATTTAAAGCTGCTACGAAGCAGTTCACATTGTAACGCCATCAATTAGTCAGTGACTCCAGCACATTTATTTAATGGGGCCAAAAGAGAGCGTTGCTGATTTACAGGCTGTAAGGTAGATGTGAGGGAGGGATGTTCTGACATGCCCGACGTGTTTTTTTTTTTTTTCTTCTGGTTTTGTGGGTGTGTGGGAAGCGAGCTGATGCTCTGTGCACCTTAAGGCTCGGGTCTTGCGGTGTAAAGTCTCTGTAGTAATGCGCCGAGATGAAAAGGTTAGCAGAGGAAGAGGAAAAAATGCAACAGGAAACGAGAATGTTTGAGATTTTCTGGACTTTTTTCATAAGTGTTTGGTTTCAACCACAGTTTTTCTCTTTTTTTTTTTTTACACGCTAAAGGTTTTTATGTGCCATAGAAAAGCTTTGAAGGTCTCAGTGCAGCATGTAAGCTTTCAAATCGAAACGAGAGCAACCTGCTGGAGTTACGAAGTGACTGAGAATAGACTGTCAAATTTACTGTTTAATGGAGAAGATTGGTCTCTACTGCTCTAACTTAAAGGGATACCAAAATAGTGAATATTTTGGGATCCATCCAATACCAAGTATTTACTTGGTAAATACTTTACTTGGTCCGATACCAATTATTTAATTGGTATCGGATGGATAGGATACAGGATACAGGACCGGTATCACCAATGCTGATGCAGATGCCAGTACTTTATTTAAGTTTGAAATGAAACTTCTGACCCTTTTTTGTGTATTTTTTCCTTTATTGTTTTCTACAAACCTGTGAAATAATTTGGATAAAGTATATAGATGTCTGCAAAAGTTTAAAAAAATATATACATATATATAATTGGAGAGTGCATCACAACAAAATTGAGTTGAGAATCTACAATTCACAAAATGATAAAAAAATTAAAAAAAATTCAAGAACAAATCCAAAACTAAAGTATGGATCTTATAATGCAAGTGGTACTTGGTGTCGATGACATCATCATCATCTGATCAATGTTCCATTAATTGTGAATGAAGGGAAACTTTAAACCTTCATTTAAAGCAACTGAGTGTTTCGGTTGTTTTGCAGTTTTCTGGAAGTTTGCAATAGATTTATTTGTCCACTGGAGACGGGGGGACCAATCAAAAATATCGATATCGACACCAAGCATCTGACTGTTGCAGCCAACACTCTGAAGAAAAAGCACACCTATTAAATTTGAAACATTTGAGGCAACTTTTGCATTTTAATGAGTAAAACAAACATTACATTCATATAAAAGAAAAAGCTAAAAGAGTTAAAGTACTTTTAGTTTTAAAATGTTGCCATTTTCCAGCTTAATCAACCAATGACTGGTAAACGCTCACCTGTGACTGGTAACAACTTCCTCACTGTGAAACACAGGAAATCGTGTTCTCATTTAAAAAGAACATTTTAATACTTCTGTAATCTTTGGAGAAGATTTTACTGTTTCTCATTTCGGTCAGAGTCAGATGTCAGGATTTATGGGTAATTCTGGATTGTTGAAGTGAAGTCCTTAAAACAATTTCAGATCAGCTGGAGGCCGAAGCTAAGCGCCAGTCCCAGAGGGGCCAGGACCAGAGCAGACCTCCACCATCCTAAAACAATCTCAAAAACATCGTAGCGGTTTATGGGAACGCCGTTTTATGAAACTTTAAACCGTAGCCGATGTTTATTTACAATGAAGGCAGCGTGTCGTCAATGATCTTGTGAACATAAACTGAGTGCAGAATATGCAGCAGAACATGAAATTCTACTGAGTTTCCGAAACAAACAATTATAATGACGGTTCAGGTGATTTAATTGACTTTTCTGTTAAAATAAAACTGGAAATGATGAGATGCTCAAAGACGCTAAAGCAGGCAGGAGCCAGCCACAAACATAACAAAGGGGATTTTTTTTTTTTTTTTTAATTAGAGGACAAACTTTGAAACTCCCTATGAAACTTAAATAAGCTTTAAAAAATAAGAAAGCAGAAACAAGTTTCCACAAAACATTAAATTATCCCAATAGTGAGCTAGAAATCTAAATAGCATGCAGCTGTCCATGCACAGCGTTTTGGCTCATATATCGATAGTAATTTGCTTTGTTCATTATTCTGGGTCAGTTTGGTGCTGGGCTGAGGATATACTTTATGTTCAAATGGATGAAATTACAAAAGATGATAAAAGACGGGAAAGCCAACAGAAGTCATGAATTGTATGCAACAACATCTACCACTCTGGATATTCAGTAGATGGTAAACATCCAACAGGAGATGTTTAAACCACGTAACATTAACATTTCTCCACTGTGTTTTCAAGGTCATCTCCATTTAGCTTTTATCCGATATTGTCACTGACCGTATCGGCTTTAGGATTGGCCCTCAAAGCCTTCAGGTAAAATGTTCTCTTACTTTCTGAAGTGCCACGGAAACCGTTCTTTAAGTCATTCTTTGGGTCTTATGATCCAGAGTCTCTGTCAGTCAAACTGTAGCCTGTATTTACAGTCCACATAACTGATTACATTTATTTTGTTGATTAAATATAATCAGGACCGGAGAGTGGACTGTTATAGATGCTCTCCTTCTATTCTGACTGATCTTCAGCTATTTGTGAGAAACAAAAGGCAGAAAGTGTAGCCTGCGCAAGTACAAACCCCAACAAACTTGCAGCTGTGATTGATTTTAAAATGTATTGAACCAGGTGGGCAGTTTACGCCACACTTTTCAGATTTTAATTGGTTTAATATTTTTTAAAAATCACGTATCCTTGTCTTGCCTCTTCACTGTTCTGAGCAGCTTTATGCTGACCTATCGTCGTGCAAAATCCAGATAAAATCTCCTGACGTATGTGGTTGTGTGGACATTCATGGAATATGAAAACTTTTGCACTGCACTGTAACCGCTAACGTACAAAGCAGGAGGCAAACCAACAGCCATTTTCTGTAATATAGTGTGTAAATGTGTCTTGATAACACAATGTAGTCCAATATTTTCATGTAAGTGAAGGAATCTTTGAGAGTTCTGGGTTATGCTGCTTTGCTTTAGCTCAACCTCTTGAACGTGTGGCCTGTCGGCCATTTGCAAACCCGGGAAATGATTCTGATGGTACAGTTAAAAAATGTAAGAATTTGGCAGAGTATTAAGGCCACACAAAGAAAAAATAACATTTTGAGAGTAAAGTCAACATAATGAGAATAAAGCCGTAAAGTAATACGACGATAAAGTCGGAGCGTTACAAGAATGAAGTCAATATTACGAGAATAAATTCCTACCAGAATAAAGTTGTAATAATGACACTTTGTTCTTGTATTATTTTGACTTTATTCTCATAATTTTATGACTTTATTCTAACAATTTAAATGTTTTTAGTTACATAGAGGGGCTCTAATGCTCCATTGTGTAATTGACCCTTTCTTGAACACAGCCTTTCTGTTAGCAAGATCCTCTTATTTTGTTACAGATCCTCAATGACCACTTTTCTACTAAAGTAAGACCACTTGTTTAATTTAAATATGTTTATTTAATTTACTGTTGAGCAGAATAATATTTCCGAGCCTTTATTGAAAAGAAAAACTGCAGCAGCCCCAGAGCAGTTTCACTTTTCTTTTAATGTTCTAAGAAAACATCTAGATGGTCTGACATAAATTCAGCAATGTGTCCCTCAATACACTAATATTGTGAAAACAAACTTTGTTATTGCAGAAAACCCCGTACATTTATGGTTTTTCTATTCATAACTTCGCTCTAAAAACGTGGTAAAAGTTCACAGTTGTGTTTGTGGGAAAAGCGGAGAAGAGCCTGAGTGCTGCGTTAGTATAGGAGTGTGAAACGGAGCGGGGCAGCGGCGTGTTACCGGAGAACCAGAGGAGGGTTTGTTGGCTTGTCGCTACACACAGCCAATCGCCTGTTGCCTGTAACCGAGCCCCCCTGCAGCCTCTCTCAGTGTCTTCCTCTTAATTACCCATCATTCCTCCTGCTGCAGGGCCCCTCACAAATTACAGCACATTGTCTCCCGCCGATCGACCTGTCATCGCGCGGCTCCATGTTTCAGAACGCGGCTCATTGTGCATGAAGTCAGGTCCGGGGAGGGCCTCTCTGTCAAACGCACACAGAAAAGACCCTCATGTGAAACATTCTCACACACACATGCACACAGAGGCCCATTAGCTCTGGTGCCAGCTGACTCTGTGACCCAGACGCTTTTCTGCCGTGTCAGCGGGACCAAAATGACGCTGTGGCAGTAATAACCCCCCGCTCTGACATTCACAAGTACACAAATGCTGCACCGAGCAGAGCATCGCTGCAGAGAATCTCCTCTGTTGATCTGAGTATCTTCCCCTGGAGGTGAGGAGAGAAGAAACCAGCCTGTTGTTTGCGCCATCAGGAAGAGACGACGGCAGCAACAAAAGCTCATGTGTTTGCTGAAGGAAAGCCTCCAACGAGGTAAATGGAAATAAGTCGAAAACAGAAACATTGAGTTAAAACAATTTTTAAAAAGAAGCTAATTGTCATTTTATTCTTTGCATTGTTAAATTCAAATGGGACAGAGTTTGATACAAACTTAGTTTAAGCAAAATAATACAACTATGGCACTACAGGTGCAAAACAACTTAAAACATATTCATCATTTATTGCAGCAACAAACTGAACAATTTCTTCTATGGGGGGAATAAAATCCCTGCAAAGATTATTTATTTTCAATAAAATCATTAGGTTTCAATTAATTAACTGTGATCAAAGCATTTTATAAATGTATAATGTACTTTAAAGTTGTAGCGTGTGAGAGCATCATCTTTACTGTTGGCCACATGCTGATTGAGAGGAAAATGAAAGCGTTTCCAGCTGGGTTTTGTTTGAGTTGCAGCAGCAGACACCTGCTTCGTTTCACCTGTCGCCTGTTTGTGGCCTGCAGCCTCCATGTGGCAACGCCATGAAGAGGTTTCTCTACTGCATTTTATCAGGTTTTACTGATAAAATTCACTATCATCACGTTTCGTTTACTAGTTGAAAAACGAGTCATGAGAAACGAGCAAAAACAGGAGTTTGACCTTTCACCTTTAGTGGTCGTCCTGCAGCGTTTCCACTTTCTCAGCTTCTTATGGGCGTTTTATTGTTGCCATGTAGGCATTGGATGGGTAATTACACACAATTCTATGATTGTTTACACAGAAAATGGAAGGCGCCATAAATATTCCTGTGTGAAATGCAGAACATTAAATACCTGATCAGGGAGTGAGAAAAAAAAATCGGTTGTATTCCCATTTATTGCTGCAATTTTTTTATTTTTAACTCCTTTACTTTTATATCAGATAGTTACTCTGACCAGGCTCGATTTATGTTGTTGTTGTCGGTATTTGTTTCACACAAGAGGATCACTGGTGGTGCAAAGACTCCAATGACCACTTCCTGTCAAAACAGGACAAAACAAGAGCAACAACAAACATGACAATTCATAAAATGATGTTCACAGAAACGGCTATAATGTTTCTGAGATACAGTTTTATGGTGACAAAAATCCATTTAGGCCTCTCTCACCAAGCGTTTAAAACGCTTTAGCATTTTGGAACTGACTAGTCTGGTTTTACACAAAATTAAGAACATTTTGGACAACCCTGAAGGTCCTTTTCATGAGATTGTTATATAAAAACGGTCTTCAGTCAGAGGCTTCTTCAAATTCACTGTAGAACAGACTGCTACAGGAACTCTTTGCTGCCTATTTTTAGTAACTGAAGAATTTTGAATAACATGAGTTACAGAAACATTTAATTTCCTTTCGGGATCAAAGGTATTTTTTGAATTTGGATATTTTAACAGAACCTTATTCAAAAAAGTTGAAACTACTGTTTTAAGGAGAATATTAAGTCATCTGCCATTTCTGAGCAGAAAATAAATCTTGATCAGATACCTTTGAATCCACAATTCGTCTTGTAATAAAAACACCTCAAGGTCAATGAGTGAAACCGTAAAAAGGTACAAACATTTACGATTTGAGCCACTAACGTATTCGACAGCAAATTTAGAAACTGGCAAACAGCTGATATCCCATCCCTGGCTCCAAACAAATTAAAACAGCAATAAAAAGACAAGAAAAACCACAATAAGCAAAAAAAATTAATAAAAAAATACAAGGAAACACGCAACCTTTATCTTCTTTCAAAGAAAGGGAAGAAAGAAACCTTTTCTTTCCTCCTTGCTCTTGCTGCCGCTCGGTTTGCTTCGCATTAGGAACTTTAACTCGTTCGTGTGTACGTCTGCCAAGCTGTTGCATCAGCCGGACATTAAAAATCTATCGAAAAACAAACACATAGTAAAGTTTAATTGCGAGGCATTTGCCTTGGGTATGAGGGAGAGTATTTTTACGGGCTTTCCCTCTCATTAAAAATGCAAGCAGAAAAAAAACACTTCATTAATAATGGCTTGCATATGCTGAGTGAGAGAGGAATTCTTTTACTGTGGCATTAGGTGCAAATGAGATTAGAAGTGCACCAACTGTTGCAACTCAGGTCCTCTGACTGCATGTTTAAATTAACAAAGATCTGTCCCTCACATTTAAAAGAAAAATCTTATCTTAATTCGGATTGGGGTTCCCCCCATCCCCCCAGTCTAAATATGACAGAAAAAGAGCCTGTATGCATGAAGAATTTCGCACCCCACAGCTTCCAAACAAATACCTCTTAATTATAACCAATTGGCCCTTTTTCTCCCACCAACCGCTGACTGTGACACATTAAACGCTGGCAATTGTAAAGGCTCCTTACGCGAAAGGTTGTGGAGGGAGGGGAAGCCGGGAGACAAACAAAAATGGAAGACGCTTCGTTCCACTCCATGCAGCGGTATCTTCCAAGACGGATAAGAAAAAGAAACAGCATTTGGCACTGATTAGGGAAGACGCAAATTGGACGCAGGGGGGCTGTGGGGGGGACTTGAGGACCACAGGGGTAACACACATGTATCCGAAGCCGCGACACTCCGGGTCCCCTGTAATTTAGATGTCTAAGAATTTGCTGTATGTGTTCCCTCATGCCAGGAAGTCTCAGCCTCAGCGCATGTAAATGGCACTGGGCAGCGTACAGTCACCCCCATTTGTAAGCCATTAAAATATTTTCTCTGTGACATATTAATTACAGAGCTCTGTTCGTCTTCCCGCCGCCGGAGCTCTGCATGCGTGATAACAAATGACGGCACGCGGCGTCGGTTGTACCGATCTTAGAGCGGGACAAGACAGCAGCTAGTTCATCTGGGTTTTTTTTTTAAGGGTTTGTTAATCGTCGACCTACAGCAGACTAAAAATCAAGAAAAGACGTTGAAGCTGAATTTGAGGAGGTGCAGCTGCATTCGAAAGCAGTACTAACATGATTTTTCCATCATATGCTAGCTGTGAGATAATACGAGATGCACACTAACGGGCTTCTGCGCCCTTGAAAGTATCAGCTGATGTTTTTATGGAGCATAAAACGTTCTGACCACGACATGGCAGATGGTACTCCTTTATAAACAAGTGTGCTGCCGAACATGTATTCATGGTGGTGACGTGGGTCGACTTTATTCACTTCAAGCTGCGTGTTTTTTCAGCTGGGCCTCATCGGATACAGCAACAGCAATGGGAATTTTGGTTGGTGAGTGTTGAATTTACACAAACATTGAACCGACTGAGCTGCATGACATCAGCCAGAGGACTTCACTAAGTTTTAAAGGGGTGGTGTTAAGTATTTTCCAGGCACATATAAGCCACGCTAGCTTAATCAAGTAACTACGTCCTAAGTTCAAGTAAATAAGAAAAAAAAACAAAAGGTTAGGGTTAGTTTCTAACAATTTTCAGTTGTTAGAAATTTGACTTCACAATCTAATGCTTTGAAATTGGGCCTCTTGTCTCTCCGACATCGTCACAATAACGTTTCACCATTTTTAGGAGTGATGCCGTGAGAAGTAGCTTGTATGTTGAGCTCCACCGGGTGTTTGCCAATTGCTGCTGCCGCTAGTCTGAAGGAGCTGGGTGGAGGAGGGGTCAGGGAGGGCTGCTCTGTGAGGCAGAAACTCAGCTTTGAGACGGCATCCCAGAAGAAGAGCTGCGTGGAAATACGGAGCGCTATGCGACATCAAACATTAGGCACATCCGAACGGTTAAGTGGAGATTAAAAGATTTCTTAACCATGCAGGAAAGAATCAATTCAATACTACAGGAATGTTTTTGATGATGGAATAATATGATAACATGACGTAAAACTCAAAAATTCGATTTTACTTAATACTGCCTCTTTATCAACTAAACAATTATAGGGTACACATTTTGCTTTCTGTGTCGTAGCGACTACCTTAAATCTAGCTAGTATTACAAAAGCAGCACTCTCCATGTTCTCACTTTAACTCTGAGATTTCCAGAAAGGCAGCCAACCTTTCTCTAACATCTTCCACTGCAGAGAGAAAAAGACCCATGTTAAGGGTCAAATTGAGCAGTTTTGCAGTAGTAAGTGATTATCCTTTTTGTCTCACTTTCTCTCAGCCTGAAATGTCTCAACATCTCATAAAATAGTTGTCTCTCAAATAGCTTCCTACATCAGTGTTAGTCCTCTGATTTCACTTTGAAATGGTTTGACGGAAAAGAGTTTTCAATTCATAATTATTTTTTATTCTGCCAAGAAGTTTTTTCTGGTAGGAAATGAGGGAGGAATCAAGAGATAATAAAGCAATGTAAAATTAGTCTTTCAGAAAACATTTGCCACGAGTATTAATAATTTAGGTCTTCTTCACTCAGGAACAGCTTCCACACCAAGGAGTGTTTCTCATATATGGTGCGTTCTGTAATTAAACCCACTACAGAGTCACCACCTGATTTCTACCGGAAAACCTTTTTCTATTTTTCTACAATTTGTTGTCAGAATCCCGGGTGTATTTATATGAGTGAATGAATTTGTTTTCAGGCTTTCCCTGTCAAAAATATTTAAATTGGTTATCATATACAAAGGCATTAAAAGTGATGTTTGAGTAAAACTAAAATTAATTGTTATAAACGTCTGCACACTTCAGTTTTGTTACGTAATACAAACTGCTCATCTCAGATGAATAAGAGTGAAACGTTTAGCACATTGAGTGAATAATATACTGAACGTGGTTAAAATCACTTCTCTCTTATCTGGACAATGTTCACATGAACACAAGTCAACAGAATTTGTTTTTTGCACTAAGATGTTGCCATTTTATTTGTTTTAAAGCACTGGTATAAAACACCATGGCTGAATTATGAAAAATAAAAACTCCTGCTTATTTTAAAATCTCATATAATTTCCTTTTATTGGCTTTTATTTTTATTACGGAATTTGTGTTACAGCACTATTTTTCCTCTCATTGTGTTTTATGATTCACTGCCTCAACTAAAAAAAAGATGGAAATATGATTTTGACGCTGACTATAATATTGGAGTTATATAACCACATTTCCTTACAGCTAGCTTCCTGAACTACCTTCCTTTTCTATAGCTTCCTTAAGATATAGAAAATTACTTTAAATCACATAACAAAAAAAATCCACAAGATGGTTAGAAGTTGATCTGCGCTGTTAGAGACAATCCAGATGAAACGGCAAAAGTACTCCAACGGTAAAATGACTCAATATTTCTGCGAAGTACATGAATAATATTTTATGTTCTTTTGTTGTAACTTCAAAACAGAACATCAGCGTACTCTTAAGCCCTTAAAGCGAGACAGACATCGTTGCTCTGAACCGATCAGATATGACATAAAGCTCCCCTGTCTCTGATTTCTGATTGCACGCTAAAACTTTTGGACTCGGCCAGAGGATCCAGAAATACAAATTACACACAGCGACCGTCCCTGTGACAAATTACCCACATTTTTCCACAGTGATGTTTGAGAGTGAACGAGCATGACTGATGGTTCTGCTGGTTTTTTACTCTCCTGTTTTATTTTCTTGCAGAAAGGGGGAGAAAAAAAATACTTTTGATTTCCAGAGATTTTCCTGCAGGAATTTTAATGGTAACCTGATAAAACTGACTTAATCTTTACAGGAAAAAGGACAAGCTGGAAGAGGGACAACTGAGCGCGGTTATTTATTTATCTTATATTCCCCCTGTGGGTTCAGTAAAAACTGTAAACTGTAAGTTTTTGGGCTTTTCCTAAGCGGATGGTTATTTTCTGTCCCGTCCATGAATTATTCATAGACAAACACAAACACATGCACTGGTGTAAATTATTCTAATCTGTGGACAAAAAAACTAATTAAATTTAGCTGCTGAAAAAAAAATTATCCTACAAACTTCCATGCCAAATATATAAATTAAATCAAATATAATTAAATGATTTTGGTAAAATGTACAAACAATTACTTCAATAATCAACATTTACTAAATGATGTTAATGATATGCTGAAATTGTGTCACATGCATTCAAACCTTCAACCAAAAGGAGGAAATGACATCAGACCTTAAACAGAATAAGAGTGGACCAAACAGGTCAGTCATCTTTTATTTTGTTAATATATTTCCGCCTTTGCTAAGTGCACTAACCGACCAATCAGTTTACCTGTATTATCAGACTAATATGAATTAACTCCAGTTTTATTTATTTATATAACCAGGTTTGACCTTTGAACTTTGCAGTAATATTTCATTCTACAGCCAGCAGCTATCCCACAAAAATTTTTCCAAACTTGCTGGTGTAATGATAATATGTGTAATGATAATAATCCATTCATCCCCATTACACTAATTTTAACACAGTTACATTATTTTTATTAAACTAACCTTCATGTTTTCTAAGCTCATGAGGGCTTCTTGGCTTGTCGTCTTTTTAATAATTTGAAAGCCTTGATCCAGTATTGATTGGAGGAAAAGAAAAAACATTTTCAATATACTTTTTTTTAGGTTTTAAATATTAAGATATAAAATTTTAATTTTTTTCAATTATTAAATTGTTCCCCAATTCCGGAAAGACCCATTTGTCAAACATTTTTATAAGTTTTTAAAAAATACATTGACTTTATTTTTTTTAAAGAAACGGATAAATGAAGCCAATTCAAGCGTAATGAGGATTAAAACGTAAAAATCTGAACGCATTTCCTTCACAAACCGACAGCAGCCACTTCCTGCTAGCAGCTAGCTAGCTCACTTCTCCCCTCTCTCTAAATGTGGAATATCTTTGGCAGAATTACGGCTCTAATAACTTTCATTTGAGGCCCCCAAAGCATCAGTAAAATGTTTACAACAAGAACGCAGATTAGTTCTTTGGTAAGGCCGTGCCTTCGTTACTCAGCCTTTGACTCAATTCAGCGTGTATAAATATATCCATTTCATTATGGGAGTCCGGTCAAATATTTGTTTCAGTGGTTTTCCCCCCATATAATGTAAATTGCTGCAAGCTGTTGCACTTGGAAAATGTTTTTCTCATAATGCTTTTCTGCCTTCACATAAATCACAGCTAAATGTTGCATTCAAATGACTACAGACAGGCAATTTATTCTTGGCTTCCTTCGTCGCCCCCTCTCTATCCCCTCCCGGGAGGCTTGTGGCGAGTGGGACGCTTCGGGTTTTTTTTAATAGCGACTGTCATTATTTGTTGACAGTTGTTCATCATACTCACCAGATTTATTGTGTTTTTTCCCCCCTCCCCTGAAAGTATTTTCGTTTGTTTTCCCCACTTCTGGCCGCGGCTTCCAAAGGTGAGAGCCGAAGAAGAGATAACAGGAGTTACCCTACAGGATGTGACGTGTTTTGAGGGATTCTACCCGGCAGATTCTTCCCGAATAACCAAACCAATAAATATCAATAAAACCTCCACAGAGGTTTATTGTCTTTACATTTGGCTCGTGCGCTGCGCCACACAACGAGAGCCAGCGGAGTGAAGAAAGAGTCTGAAATTGACAGAGACGTTTTAATTTCCTCCGTGAAGGACGGCGAGGATGTAACATGGACGGGCAGATAGAGATCCTCCAAATGACAGAGGACCGTGTTGTCCTGCGTTGGAGTATCGGTGGGATTTGCTGACAGGCCGCTCTCTGTGTGAGTGACCTCTCACAGCGGGGCTTCTGGCAATCAAGCCGTCAGCGGTTGCATTCAAAATTAATCTTGGAAAAAAAAATCAACCACAGCTGCCTTTTAGCTCCTAAATGACAGATCAGGGAATGTGGTCGGGAGGTGCTGATGTGGAGTTTAGCATTGGACCCACCTGAAGCTAGCTGCACCACAGGGTTCAGTGTTCACAAGAAAGTAAGTGATGACTGAAGCTTTAAACTTAAAAAAAAAAAACAATATCTAGTCATATTCAGCTATGAAAAGTCTGCTGAGGCTTGTTTGTTTTTTGTCAACCCCGCATTTCTGTATTAAACCTGCATCATGTAATATTTTAAATACCGCATTTCCCGCACTATAAGGCGCACCGGATTATAAGGCGCACCTTCAATGAATGGCCTATTTTAAAATTATTTTCATAGGCGCACCGCATTATAAGGCGCATAGAATAGACGCTACATCAGAGGCTGGACTTACGTTATGCATCCACTAGGTGGACTAAACGGAATGTCAACAAAACAGTCGGCGAGCCAGACAATGGTCACCCTTCTCCATTCGCACAGCATGTTCGTGGAGAATGTGGTGCTAAATGACCTGCAGAAGACCTGATTCTAGACTGTCGGTAGGTAGAAATAAGGCGCACTGTTGGCTTTTGAGGAAATTGAAGGTTTTTAGGTGCACCTTATAGTGCGGAATATTTTTATTTCTCCATATTTGCCATGTCATGACAGTATGAGGCAGAAACATTGTTCTACTCCACTTCCTCCCTGAGCTACTGCTGTCTTTAAAAAAGAGCAGGCTCCGACCAAAAACAACTAGTCAGAGCCAGGAGGAGGGTCTTAACGATGCCACTCAATCTCATGTACTCGCTGCTCAATGTGCTAATGGTGGAGAAAGAACTTACCATTACAGGAAAACTGTTTATCTGCTGTCATCGGTGGCTATGCTAGCTAGTCTGAGCATTCGTGACAGGCTGTGCTAGCTGCAGAGAGCAAGGGGCACATGGATAATGATTGGCAGCGCTAAGACCCGCCTGTTGGCTCTGATTGGTTGTTTCCAATTAGCACTGGGAGAAGACAGACGAGATCCATTTTTTTCACACATTAACTGTTTCATATCATCCTGTCCCGACATGGTGATAGCTCCAACAAATATGTCCAAAAATATATTTTTTATAAATGTTGTCTTTAATTGGTCTGACATAATATTCTAATCATCAGCTAGTCTTAAATAGCAGGATATAAAGAGGCTTGAAATCATCAGTCTGGATCACAGTGGGTTTTGAGGAGCCAAATCACAGACAACTGTTGGAGTGT
Organism: Micropoecilia bifurca; assembly: GCA_903067075.1. Classification (NCBI taxonomy): domain Eukaryota; kingdom Metazoa; phylum Chordata; class Actinopteri; order Cyprinodontiformes; family Poeciliidae; genus Micropoecilia; species Micropoecilia bifurca. Next base: position 18,961 of record CAEGAF010114890.1, read on the forward strand.
GGCATTAGGCTGAGTTATTTTCTCAAACCAAAGCAAAACCTTAAACAGGCCGGGCATGAACAAGGAACAGACAACGCCTGCAGTGAACAAAAAGAAAAGCCAGAAACTCAAATAGCCGGTGAAACAGGTGAGCAGCATGACTAAGACAAGGAAACAGATGGGTTCAATGGGCTTGATTACTGGGACAAAGTAGCTGAACTGAGGAACCAAAAGGAGAAACAGGCCTGACAATAATCTAAGAAAAATAAATAAATACATGAGAAGTGTAAGAAAAACATAACAGAGCAATTATGAGCAAAAAAAATGAACATCAAACCTGACTGGCATAAATGGAAACCAGAACACTGACACAAGAACATTAGAGGAATTAAGAATGAACTATGAATATAGAAATGAACTGGCAAAACCTGGCAAGGAAGGAAAGAAGGAAACAGAGAGAATATAAAAAGACTTAAACCAAAATAAACTAAATCATCAACAGAAACAACACAGGGAAGGGAAACAACAGAATAACGTATGAAAAAAGACCAACAGACAGAACTAATAATATAAAAACTATGAACCATAAATAACAAAAACCACAAAACTCAACAACCACAACAGTCTGAGTGCAAGCATGATGTGTTTCCCTTAGTGATGGCTGCACTGAAACCAGTGACATTTTCAATAATATTCCAACTAATAAATATTTGATAACAGAAAAGAAATAAGATTTAAAAGATTTTGCAGTCAAAAGCAGGAAAAGACATTTAAATGAGCTGCAACACATGAAAACAATATTTTAAAAACCATCGCTTGTTTTGATCTGCTCAGTTTGCGCGTCTGTTTTGCATTTGTGTTCTTTGTTTCTATCTTGTATATATTTAGTGAACTGAAAAGTTTGTAAAGTCTTAACTTTGCTGTTGAATTCGGGGGATTTTACAGTTTGATATAATAAATGTGTAATCTTGTGGTTAGTAGTTGTGCTAATAGCAAAGGACTAACCGAGGACATGGCCTGCAACTTGTAACGTTGGCTCAAAATCCGAATGTGTGACGTTTGCGCGCGTTTCACATGAATCACCGGTTACAGCATTTGTCAGTGTTTGGTAAATTCCTACACAAATAAAATAAAAACTGTCTCATTAATTGGTTTGAGTCAATGTGTGGATGTGAAGGACATGACAACACACAATTTTGGAAATTTAACCAAACCATCGGCTTTACTTTCCATGCATTGATCAAACTTGATAAATTTAATCGTGAGATGCTTTGTGAAGTTTTTGTTTTGTTTTTTTCTTTCTTTATTTTCAGAAATTAGATCCACTCAGCTAAAGAACAACCAGAACACGGTGCATGTGGCACAATAACAAGAAGAACGTGTCAAAGATGGCATAACTCGTAAAAAAAAAAGAAAAAAAATAGCCACACTCATTTTATTAGAGCTTCTGATAATCTGATGTATTAAAGGAACCGAATGGGACTTTGGACTGAACCCTGAGGAACACCATGATCCAAAGGATGGACCTTTTTCCATGTTACTTTCAGACATGGAAAAACGTTCTGGAAGAAAACCACTTAAGAAATTCCCATCTCACCCTGCAGTGGATATAGCAGAGTTTTGTGGTCTGCTGTGCCAAAACCTGATGACAGATCCAATAAAACTAATGCAGTTCACTGACCAGAGTCTGCAGCCATCAATTTATCAGTAGGCTTAAGGAAATCTCACAAAAAACAGCCTACGGTCAGTTAAGGATGGCCTTTAGAAATTTTGTGTGGGACAAAATATTTGCATACATCAAAGCAAAGATTACAATGAAGTACCAGAGGAACACTCAGTACAAAAGCCTAATTCTGCATGAGTCGGATCAGTACCAGGAACACAATTTGTGCTACCAGAACATGATGGCGTAACCAAAGAGGCCAAATGATCCAAAACTGTCTTAAAAATTGACTAAAAACTGTCACGCTGTTATATCGTAACACTGAAGAAAACACTCGCTTAATCAATATTCCACTCAGTTAAATATAAATACTGGCCAAGTTGGGATCCAACAGGAAAGTGACAAAATTAATTGTTGTTCATGTTGTTATTTAGAACATTTCCAAACCTCAGTCCTGTTTTGTTTTTCTCACAGATGTCTTTTGGATCCTTAATTTGTTGTATTAACATTCATGAACTTTTATGAATGTGTGTGAAAACTTATGCGTGTTTCACACACAGTAGGTTTGCCGCTTGTTGCCATATTTGCAAATAAAACCCAAGCAGAGCTAATGTTGCGTAACGTTGCAACCTTACAGCGTAGCCTGACACTTTCTTCACTCCTTACTCCATTCTCTCCCAAGTTACTGAAAATGTTCATTCTATGTCTTAGGATTTATCCCAGAATCCAAACAAAATGTAAGGAGCAGCAGGGGGCCTCTGAGCCACAAAACAACGACTACTCACAACATGCTTTGAGACCAATTAAATTATGAGATACTTGAAGGATTTAGCCATTTTAAAGAATGTTGCACATGCAGAAGATTAGACACAGACATATAACTCGAAGTTATCAAGGGGTCTGGTATTGAACTTTCTTCTATTTTTGAGTAAAACTTAGAAATGATCACTATGACTTTCAGTGTAAAGATTAGATGATTAGAAGCAGCAAAGATAAAATTATAGGCTCTTATATTTGTTAGTTTAAATTTCAAAGGATGTAGGAATTTACTGTGCGAACAAGACAACAAAAAAAGACAAAGAGAAAGATGTGGAGAAGAAGCCTATTACCAGATAGGAATTAGTACACCACAGCGCATGTTAAATGTGAACAGGGATGAAATGAATTATTACCCGCTAAAGCTCAGATATATCTTCTCCCCACAAAGTTTTTAAAATATTTTGCATTTCTGAGAAAAGAGATGCTACTTGGCTGTTGCATTGTCACCAGTGAAAAATGTTAAATGATTAAATTTGGGTTTTGGGTTTGGATTTTCAACACCCTTTATGGGAAACCCGCATGCCGGACTGCTACTCTGGAAAAAGTCAAGAGTCTGAAACTTGTAGAGGGACGGAAAGGTGTTGGCAGAGCTCTGAGGATTTTATTTATTTTTTGTTATTTTATCTTGTTGCTGCTGTTTGCTTGAGCCTGTCAAACTTAGCATAGACGTCAAAATAAACAACGAGATATTATTCTGTTTTGATGTTTGAACTTTTTTCTTCCTCCTTCCACCACAAGTAAACAAATGAATTTCTATTTTCTAGTGGAAGACTCATCAGCCTTCAGGAATGCAGATGAGCGCTTAGCACCATTTACTGTATGTGTTTGTGTTGCCATGGAGTCCAGTGACCATGGTAACACTGCCTGCAAAAGATAGGCACCAACCATCACCCAATGTGAACGGTACTCGAGTTCAGGTGAGCTTAGTTAAGTTTATTTTAGCTGAGCATGGGATATCTTAGCTCTGGACCTGTTCTGGTTTAACTTTTACATAAGAAAGCTCTCATTACCAAGTGCTAAAGGGTGCTTAGTTTAGCTCAGCTTAGCTTAACTTAGCCTAGCTAAGTTTAGTTTGTCTCAGCTTAGTTTACTTTAGCTTAACCTGGCATATGTTAGCTCAGTTTTACTTAGCTTATCCTATCTTAGAAAATCTCCTTATATTAGCCAAGTTCCGTTTAGCTTTGTTTATATTATTTCCGCTCAGGTAGTTTAATGTAGCCTAGCTTGGTTTAGCCTAGCGTGTCCAAGCTAAGCTTATTGTTGCAATGTATGTAAAAAATACATGATATTGGGCGCATTCTTGTTAAATGAAATACAAAAAAAATTAAATCTATATCATTTATAATTAAGACATCATTAACATAAGCGACGACAATGTTTAACAACCTTGAACTCAGTGGGCTAGGGTTCATGACATTTACGAGAGCTCCATGTTGAATTTTATGGTCAGGACTCTGTAATAAAACAATATTCAATCAGAGGATGATAATTGAGATTAAAATGTCAGAGCTCTGTTGCTGTGGAGTGTAATGAGTAATTTGCTGTGAACATTGTGTTCCTATAATTAAATTATGGAATCCCAAATATGCTTTGTGTGACACCAGAAGAGACATGAGAACACCCACATGAACAGATGAGCACTTCAACATGAACATCATCTAAAATATTGCACGCAGGAAAGAAGTTGTGCAAAAGTAGCGGTAGAGAGAATATTCTATATACTGTAGTTTGCAGACAGATGGGTGGTGTTATAATTGGGAATCAGGTGGGAATTGATCATGTACATTTGCAGCTTGTTCTGGCAAATTCAACACCAATGGTTTTTCTTTAAATAAATCAAATTCAACATCTGAACTTGGTTAACAGGCTGAACAATATTTTAAAGAGTAACCAAACAACAAAACCTGAATCATCCCAGATTAATCTATCATATGCTCCATGGTTTCTGACAATAATTGCCAGTGATTATAATGAACATTAGGCTACCAAACAGCAAGTTCATCTTCATTAAACTGCTCCCACCGCAGCTCAACATAACAGGAGACAGAAACCAGATCTCCTGTCTGGAGACATTTACAAACCAAGTTTGCTGAAAAACAAATGTGTTTGCACGACCACTTTGGTTATCCGAACAATTCATTTTGTTGTATATTTGGTTTCCTGCTACATTTCTGCAGCACAGCAATCTGCATTTGTCCTGCAGATGTTCATTTGCGCCAACGACTCGACCCATCTTACTTTTTAACTTTTTTGTTTTTCTGCCGCGGATTCAGCGGATCACCATAAATCACAGCGTGACCTTCCTCTTTACCAGGCCCGTCGACGGCATCACTCATTCCCGTTTGCCACGCAGCTCTGCGGGTCGATAATTGGCCAAGCAAAACACAGATTAAACCCAATTTGAGAGGTTTGGACTTGAAGCTGAGCAGAGACAGCCAGGGACCGGGCTGAACTGGAGTTCACTGCTTTCTCTCTCTCTTTGGTCCCTTCTGGTTGTCTGAAGCTGCACCGGGAGGGAACCACAAAAACCCAAATCAAACCAGTCTGTGCTCTGTTTGTGTGTGTGTGTGTGTGTGTGTGTGTGTGTGTGTGTGTGTGTGTGTGTGTGTGTGTGTGTGTGTGTGTGTGAGTGCGAGTGCACTATCCTACTCCTCCCTGCATCGCTGTCACTAAAAGAAACCGACTTTCTGCGTTCAAATTTAATTTGTCTCATTAACCTATTCCTCTAAAGTTTAATTGCAGGATGTCGTAAAGTGACTCGGTCTGTGAGTAATGACAATATTTCAGCTCTGTAATCGCCAGAACAAAGCGAATCCGAATCTAAGCAAAGTAAAGCTGCTTGTTTTTTCCTGCTGAGCGTCTGGGCTGCAGCTTTGGGCCATGCCGGTCGGATAATTATTTACTGGCAACGTTTTTGTTGCGTGAGGGTAACATCACTGCAGGGTAACAAAGTAATGACTAATTTCATGGATATTGAGTCATTTTACAAATGGAACTAATAAGGAAGGTCAACTTTAAACAGCACCTGGAGTTCATCTGATTGCAGGGTATTCTAGTTAGGGCCAATGAGGTAAAAATTTACTGGGGAAACAATCACATCGAGATTAAAAGGGTTTTTTTTTTAGCACCGTTTGCTCAAAGTAGAGGCTTCTCTTTTGCAGTAACCAGGAGCGCCCTGCAGGTGGCAGTGCGTCTCCTGAAAACTTCGCCCGGATTCATCGCTGCAAATACAAAACACCGTCTCATTTGTACTCACGTTACATTATTTTTCTATGAATATTATTTTAGGAAAATAAAACCTGCACGATGCAGAGCTTTGTGTAAGTTATGATCAGCTGGCACGGCTCCTCCACGCAGCCTTTAAACAGCGGCCTGTCGTGATCCATGGGGCTTGCTGGGCATGTATAGTGTTACCCTCATCAAAGGGGGGACTGAACGGTGGTGAATGGAGGATGATGTGTGCGCTCCCTGTGCTTAGTGGAGGCATTTCCAGCTGGCGCCAGGGCAGAGGAAACCCACTGAGACACACAACAACACACACAGACACGGGGGTCAGCTTGGATCCACCCTCTTCCTCCTCCTCCTCTACCTCCTCTTGCTCCTTTGCTCAAATCCCCCCTCCTCACCGTCACCACCTTCAGTTTCCAGGGATGGTCACTGCTCCCATCTTTATCTCTTATTTTTCTTGTACATTTCTGTCCTGCCTTAGCTTCATTAACTCTTTACCCCTTTTGAGCTTTCGTTAAATATCTAGAACTGCGTTCAAAGGAACCGTAAGGAGCCAATTTTGGGGTTTTGTGCTGCTGAATTAGAGCAATCAGTGAAACATTTTTTCAAGGGACTTCAATTAACAGTAACCTTTAACGAGCTCTGCCATGCATGAAGAGCCTATCAGGAACCGTCTCGCTACGGTTTGCACAGTTGCTCGATATATGGATGTGGTTTCGGAGGTATTCTTCATGGTATGTTGGAGATTGCCATTTCCTGGGAAAAACAATAAAAAACTAAATCACGTACTCTAATTTAGCTTCCAATAAAGCCCTTTTATGTCCCTCCATATGCAGCAGAGCAGCTGGGTTCTCACCAGAATCCATACTGCCATGCTCCAAGCAGCATGTTTGTGGCCGAGGCACAGTTGATTGGGACCACTCGCCGCTCTCGCTGCACAGTTGTTTGCGTGTGGTGATGCAGAAGCTCCAGTGAGAGATAAGATTTGTTGTGTCCTTTAGATAGATAGAGATCCACACTTTAAATAACTAAAAAGAAAAAAGGAGAGCGCATTCATTTATTGTTGATGAGGAACATTTTCTTTACTGTTCTGCTGTTCTTTACTGTTCTGCAGCGGAATTTGGTTCGAGCTTGACTCGGTGAAATAATGTGTCCGACCAGTGACAACAGTCAGGGCTATCACTGGATGTCTGTTATAGAAAAACAGGTGCTGGTAGCCAAGGCAAGTTATTTACTATTATTATGCACAAGGTAATCCAACATGTTTTACAGGAGACAAAAGCAAAGACTGCAAGAAAATTACACTTAAAGTTGCAGTGTGTCACTTTTATAAAGAGCATTTCATTTACATATTTGTTAAAAATGTCACCATGTTGTGACGGTTTGTTATGAGACAGATAATATGTGCTGCTGTTGCCTCTTTAGAAATCAGAGCCAGGAGGAGGGTCTTAACGCTGTCACTCATCCTCGTGTACGCTCCGCTAAATGTGCTAATGGCAGAGAAACAATTTACCGTTACAGAAAAACCGTTTATCTGCAGACTGCTGGTCATTCTAACTAGCCTGAGCATTTACAACAAGATCTGCAGATGGGGGAAAAAGCTGTAGTGATAGCATAGAACCAGAGGGAAGCTGGAGGGGGAAGGAGAGTATCATTTACAGCATTAAGACCCACCTCCTATAGCTTTGATTGGTTGCTTCTAGTAGCACAGGGAGAAAGCAGAGAAGCTGAATTTTTTTGGCAGTATCTCATACCATGCGGTCACACCATAGGAACAGTTTCAACAAATGTATATTTATATTAAAAAAAAGGTTTTTAAAAAAGTTGCATACTGCAACATCAAGCACATAAACAAAGAAAAAGATGTTAAAGTACAGACATCACACCTCAATGTCAGTTCAAGTGGAAAAACAATGATTCGATTATTTTTTTTTATTTGTTTTGTGGCCTTTATTTGATCGGGAATTGTCATGGAAGAGGGTAATGAGAGAAGGGGGAAGACATGCAGAATCAGGCCAGGAATCAAACCTGCGACAGCCATGCCTTGGTCCTCCACACGTGGGCCACTGTTAGATATTTTTGGCCTCTTTTCACTTTGATGCCCCTCAATGAAGTCCAGTGCAACCAACTTACCTGTGCCGTTTATCTCAGTGTGAATTCAGCTGTTCTGTGAAGGTCTCAGAAGATTGTGAACAAATATAATGAAACTCTATGAACCTACTGAGACATTGATCAGTTTTCCATCTAAATGGAAAGATATAGTGTGGTATAGAGAGATGCCCTGTGATGGATTGGTGATGTGTACAGAGTGTATCCCGTCTCTCGTCCAGTCACCACCAGAGAGAGGCACAATCTCCCCCATCGCTCCAGGAAAACTGGTCAGATCTGATTGGAAGATGGACCAATATAAATTTAGAAGAATACTTCTTAGAAGCACCAAAATGCTTGTGATGGAGGCCCAACATCTAACAGGACAGCAATGCTAAGCATGCAGCCAGAGCTACAATAAAATGATGTAGAAATCACCACATCAGTAAATGTTAAATTTTTCCAAGTACCGGCATCAGGGGCGGATCTAGAAAAATATTTATGGGGTGGCAAGAGGGTGGCAGGGACTTTTTCAGGTCCCTGCCTGAAAACGTCAGGGACCTGACTTTTTCAAGTCCCTGAAAAAGTCTATAT
>CAEGAF010114892.1:0-10566 GCA_903067075.1 Micropoecilia bifurca
CTACTGCGCATGCGGGACACTTTCAGGTCGTTTACACTGCAGAACACATACAGGTCCATTTACTGGCAGTGTGAACGGCTGGCAAAAACATCGGAATTGCCAAAAAATCTGAATTGGGTCACTTCAGACTGCAGTGTGAATGCAGCCTTATGCTTCCTTGAACAGGTCAGGATTATTCTTAGGCTACGTTCACTCTGCAGTCCTAAATGACCCAAATCCAATTTATTTTCTTCCTTTTTTTTGCCGTGGTCATTCACATTTCCAAATATATGCGACTTGCATGCGATCGCCGGTGTGAACTGCAAATGACCTGAAGTGTCACAAGTAGTGAGCTTGCAGAGAAGAAGTGCTCAGTGTCTACGGAAATAAACGTGGAGCGTATCTTACAATTCTGAAGTTGTTGTCCAACTAGAGCTGACACATTAACAACTTTATCCTTGTTATCGTCTGCCATTGTTGTTTTTCTTCCCGCTTGCGCCCATCAGGACGCAAAATAGTGACATTTGTTGAGTACCGATGACGTTTTGGACGGATGAACGCGACCTGGACGTTCAGATTCGGGTCACATAAAGGTCAGACACGTATCAGCTGTCCAAGCGGTTTGTTCGTATTTGGAAAAAGTCCGATCTGTGTTGTTCAGACTGTCATGAAAAGATCCGACACAGGTCGGATTAAGGCGAAAATATCGGAATTGGGTCACTTCAGACTGCAGTGTGAACGCAGCCTTAAATGCTCTTTCTCTCCATCCCAAACCAAACAGCAACCAACCTGTTAAAAGTTGGCTTTCATCAGCGTTAACGTCGATATATACTTGGTCTCTCATTCACCTCAATGATGTAGCATTGCTTAGCTCAGTGGTTTCCAAACATTTTCTGCCCCCCTCCTCCTCCTATGGATTACAAATGGCTGTCTGGTTGAAACGACGGGAGGGGGGGAAGGGTACGTAGCTGAACATAGACAACATCGGTAGCCTACAGGTTCTTGTTAAGCTGAAGGTGCTGTATTGATATTAGTCAGTCATATTTTAGCTAACATTACCTGCATCCAACAGCTTTACTCAACTCAGTCGGTTAGTTTGGGGAAAAAACTGCAAAGTTCTTTGTGTTTTGCTGCCATGATTCTAACAAACCTGCGTATCTCTGCACAGCAGCAGCATCAGGTCTCCTTCACTGCTACTCAGCGCGAGTGTCGTGGCCCTCATGTTGCGTTTAAAGGCGGCTCGGAAAAACAGGTTACGACATAACGGATTAAACAGTTTCCAAAGTGACAGAGGACACAGATATGGGACATGCTGAAGCCCCTACTGTATCAAATTGGCATAGGAATAACAGAAAGTTGGCCATTCTAAAGTAAAAACCCAGCACATACAGCGTTCATGTTTTTTTTCATCCAGACGGCTTCGGGGGCGCGACCCACAGTTTGTTTAGAGGAAGTTTTACATGCAAAGTTCTTCATCCCCAAGACTGGAAGGGGAACAAAGACGAGGAAATGTTAACATTTCTGGTCAAAACACACATTTTGGTCTCCAAAGTTTTTAAAACAGATTTCCATAATCTTGATCTCTAAGAACTATTTGCGTGTTTACGTCTTGATGGTTTCCAAAAAACAAGCCAAGGCAACAACATATGGAAACTTTATGTTGCTGAGCAGTAATTAAGCTCCACTGAAAATCTTCAATCAGTGCTAAGAGGAAAGCCAGAACACAAACACCACAGATGCCTCACAGAAAATCAAACTCCACAGACGAGGGTCTGGCTGAGTGCAGCAAGGTGTTCAGACCGTGTGGATTTATCCTGCGGCAGCACAGGAGCAGCAGAGCAGGCGTCCCACTGGGTTACAACAGCCAGCAGCTCTGCATCTGGATCATTTCCTCGGCACAAAGACGCCACACTGGGACCTGCTCCTACAGCCGCACGTTTTATAAGAACCCAAAATCCATCAGAATCTGCAGCAGCTTGCAAACACTGTCAAATTACAGCCAAAAACGATATATGTAAATATCTTTTTTTTACACTGTAAAACATTTATAGGTGGTTTAACTTGAAAATAAAAGTTAATACGGCTGCCTTGAAAATCAACAAGAAAATTGTTTTGGTTTAAACTCAGAAATTAAAGTTTATGAAGTTGATTTAACACCAAGAGACAAGTTGTCTAAACATTGTTTTTTAACTTCATCTTGAATTGTGAGTTTTAACTTAATGTTGCAATTTAAACCAAATAATTACTTCACAATATGCAAGAAAAAAAACTGCCCTCACCTGGTTAAAGAGTCACATTTCTATATTATTTTACTCACAATATCAAGTTAAAATAAATGCCTACTTTACTTTAGAATACTTTAAATAAAAAACTAATTATTTGATTTGACTGAAAATTTAACATCTAACCTCACATTTATGAGGACAACTGACTGCACTGGATTTAAGTTGGCTGAAAAGCAAGCACACTACTTTGTGTTGGTTCATCATAAAATGTAGTAAAGTGAGAAAAAGTTCACAGGCTGCAGGTTAAACTTCACAGAAAAAGGGAGAACTAAACGAATGTTTATTTTTTTGTCCCTTACCCTGTCCAATATATGTACAATAACAGCCAAAAATTCAATAATATGCTTCAGCGGCACGAGGGAATAAACTGGATTTATCACTTGGGCAGCGTGTGAAAGGATGTGGAGAGGAAGAAAAACGAATTCTGGACAAAGACGAACTCTAAAGTGTGAAAGCATGAACTCTGCTCAGTCCTAAAACCTCAGGATGCTCCTTTCCTCTATCAGCAAGCGCTGCGCCGGGGAAAGAGCTGAAAGATTTTCTTTGAGGAGATTTCCTGCCTCCAGTCAGTCCCCAGAGCGAGCCAGGAAGACGCTGAAACGTAGGGGAAAAGACGGAGGAGCGAGGGCAGCGCGGGGGTTTTAATCTTGTGAAAATGCAGGAGTACTTTAAGAAACATTTGTTCAAACAGCCAAGGGAGCCGCAAGCAAGGAGACGTCAGGAGGAATCAGGCTTGGCTCGACACAAAAAGCACTCAGAGAAATGAGATTTAATCTGCAGAGCTTAGAACGTATTAGCTGCATGTAAACAGTCGGTGCTGCTGGCTGTGAGAAAGTTCACTTCCTCAGCTGTGCCGCCTGAAAAACACAATGCATAAAACATCAGGGGTTAAATGGGAATCTGAAGTGCGGGGGATATGGGGGCGTTGGGTTTTAAATCGAAGTGGATGGGCCGCGTTTGTGTGTGGAAGCAAAAATGTGACATCATCTGGAGAATGTAAGGAAAGTGGCTGACAAAACCTTCTGGCTTGGTCACTAATTGCAGCCGATTTGTGTTTGAGTTTTTATTGTTGCTGTTGAGGCGGCACAGCCATGGAAACCCACAGACAGTCCGCTTACAGAGGAGGAAATACTTTCACAGATGAACGTGATTATGCAAATGTAACCACGTGATGACCTTCTAAAAATATCCTGAACTCGGTGAGGGACGACCAACGAACACAAACATGTTGCAAAAGGTTTGGACACCTGGTTTGAGATGCGTTTGGTGCTTTTTAAAGGGAGTCTCAGCAGTTTTTGGTTGTTTTGATCCTCAGGAATCCATTGTAGAAGTTTGAAAACCTCAACAGAATAGTTTCAAATTGATAAATGTGTCGTTTTTTTGTGTTGATAAAAACGTTTTATGAGATTAATAATGATTAATCACTGCAAAAACACTAAATTTTACCAAGTATTTGTGAACTTTCTAGTGCAAATGTCTGAGCACACATGAAATAAGACAAAATTGACTGATGAGCAACTTTTCAGCAAAATACAGGAGCTTGTTTTAAGTTAAACATCCATTAATTTTGATTAAAAGGTTCCATTGGCAGATAAATTCATTTACACCAAGACATTTTCCCATAAGTGAAATAATCTGGCAGTGAAACTTGCACTTTTTGATCAATACTAAGAACTTAATGATTAAAAAAGCTCCTATTTGGTACTAGTGAACTGAGATATTTGCTCTAGAAACTAGACCAAAATATTTAGTAGCATTTTGTTTTTGCAAGTTTGAAATGTAAAATCCACACAAAAATAAAGAAATCTTTAAAAGATGATTTTAAACTCCAAGGAGAAACTGAGTGAAAATGCAGTGATTTAAACCCAACCGAATGATAAGATATAAGATAACATGAGAAGGCAACAAAGTCAGCTGAGATACACTGTAAAACATAAGAGCCACATTAGTTGTGTCTACTGTCTTAAAGTCAAATAAATTTGTCCAGTTGTAGATTTTGAACCTAAATGTGAGTTTGTGAAAGATAAACTTACAGCAGTAAGTTGTGTTAACTTTTTATTAATTTAGTCAAACCTCCAAGAGTTGAATAAACTGAGTTTTTTAGGTTTGCACTTAAAAAACTGAAAGTAGAGAAAGTCAGGAGTGGGAGCTATTGTCAACTTGATATTATGAGTAAAACAGAAGAGAAACGACTTGACAGTTCTTTTCTTGCATGTTGTGAAATAATTATTTGGATTAAATTACAACATTAAGTTAAAACTCACAATTCAAGATGAATGAAGTTTAAAACAACGTTTAGACAACTTTTCACTTGTTGAATGAACTTTAATTTCAGAATTGAAACCAAAACAATTCTCTTGTTGACTTAAATTGCATTTTCAAAGCAGTAAGTGGATTTTCATTTTCAAGTTAAACCACCTATAAATGTTTTACAGTGTAGAAATATCCTCCCAACCTACTGTAAATCAAACTGACACCCTCTGTGGTGCTTTCCTGCTTTCCTAATTGTTTAATTTAAAGGTGATCATATACCCAGCATTACCGTCTTAACGGTTGCCATGGGAACAAGCTCAAGCTGTAAACATCCGGAGGTGAAAGGCGATACGTGAATTAAAGGTTTAGGAAATTGCTACACTCTCTTTGAAAGCAAACGGGTGACATCGGTTTGTCTACAACCCCGTGGTTACAGTGAGGATGGGTTGTCAGGATCATGTTGTCATAGAAACAAGTAAAAAAGAAAAAAGCCTCTTTCTGAGGAGAAGCTGGTCTAGAGAAGAAAACTGAGAGGATCCACACCTGCATCATCCTCCTCATCTTCCTCCCGTCACTCAGCTGTCAGCCGGTTAATAAATAAATAAGAAGGAGACCGTCTGGCAGTGAACTGAGTGGTTGGAGTGTTTTTACTTGTTTAAGGGCACAAGCAAGGTTTATGAAACTGGGGAAAAACATCATTTATGGCTGCAAAATATTTCTTTACTCACACAGTTTAAAGCAGCGTATAAAGATGGAGCGTGTTAACAGAGCTGCTCGATGATTTCAACGACTATTTTCACAGGAAAATCACCAGCAAGGCAAAACAAATCTCAGAAATATCAAGGGCAAACAGCTTTCTAACATTTTCACACATAATAATCTGAAATCGATTTGTTTTCATCCGACTTAAATCTTTCATATCTGCAAATCCTGCAGGATTCGTCCATCAGCTCCGACCATCTAAAGGCTGAAAATGTTGATCAATCTTCATCAGATTAGACAGAGGACATCTTGACCGCCATTTTAAGCTTTGGCACATATTCTCAGGTGGATTTAGACCTGGACTTTGACTAGGCCGCTAGGATAAATTCACACCAATCAAACTGTAGTTTGTTTTCCTCCAAAGCCCGGTTCGTTTGGGGATGTGTGAATCGCTAATCAAACTCTGATGCAGTTTGACTGCATATGTGAAAGCCAACCAAATACCGCTACAAAAGCAGAAGCGAATTACACCACATTGCATTCTGGGTAAATGCAATCAAAAGGAATGCATGAGTTTAGTGCTAGCGGGAGAAATGGCTCATTGTCTTTTGTCAAAGATGAAAGAGAAATCCTATAAAACCTGACCATTCTCCATTTCTGACTAAACGTCATGAACCAGGAAGTCGCGCTCAGAGGCTTTTGTGTCGTTGTATTCAGTGCAGCGCCACCACAGGCCAGGAGGGGAACCTCAATCTTTTTAAGATAAACACGATTTGGTGTTGATGTGAAAAAATTTACAAACGTGGATTATGTCCACTCGTCTATTTTTTTTAAAAAAAATTCTATGGAAAACAAGGAATTTTTCTCAGAATCCTGACTTTGTTTTTCTAGAATTCTAACTTTAATCTCAGAATTCTGACTTTTCATGGAATTCTAAAATTTATTTTTTTTTAGAATTTTCAATTTGTTAGTCAGAATTCTGACTTTTTAAATAAAAAAAACTAAAGTCAGAATAATTTTTCGCCAGCGTTCCTAACCCTCTCGCGTACCAAATGTGAAAAGTTCAGGCAGATCCGTGTTGCAGCATCTCCGGCTGTCATGAGGTGCATGCAGGCGGCTTTGGCCCAGAGGACCTTCCTGACAAACCGAACAAACGCTGGAGCAAACGCACTTCTTCTTAAACAGATATTTAAAGAGCAAAGTCTGCGTTTCACAAGACGGGGACAACAACACTGTGGGAATCAACAGGCTGAGGTTAGCAGGTCACGCTGAATCACTTTCTCCCTGAGAACGTTGTGCCTCCAGTTCAGAGCTGTGGGAAAAGGGAGTTTATACAATTACATCACATTGATTTACGGCGGCCAGAGAAACGATGGGGAGAGGATGAAAACCGAGCTGCTTGGAGCGGCTCCAAAACGAAGTCCCTACAGGAACACAAGTCAATGGATTCAGGCCGCAAAACATGACGGATCTGAGGCAGTTTGGGGGTCAGAGATGCATCGGCGTACGACAATGAGAAAACGGTCTAAAAAAGGTGCCTTTAGGATTCAAAACAAGAGGAAAAAGTGTGTGATAAACTAGAACGAACACAGGATCGCCTCTGTTGATTTACTAGAAGTCGTCTCAGCAGAAATGATGACAGTTCTTGCCTGAGCAGATCTTGCTGATGCCAACTTTAGTAATTATTGGGCCGGTGATGAAACTGTGAGCAACGCTCCAAAAGGTTGAGCTGCAGCTTTACTGGGGGGGTAAACAATTCAATCAGCCTCACCGCAAACATAAAGTTAAAAATAAACAGCCGTGTTGCGCCGTACGCCTGTAAAACAAAGAGCTGGGCTTTTCATGATGAAGGTTTAAGTCTGACCTGGCGTATTGTTTAGGGCTGCTTGTAAAGCCTCAGCCCCAAAAGGCTTCCATCCAGACTGTTTAATGCATCTACTGAGCAGCTATTATGTAGGGGAGCATTACTCTAATGCAGCGAGTGTTTTACTGATGTCAGAGGAAGGGAAAACAGACGGATTACCATAAAGACAAACCAAAAAATTTAATTGATCCCACAGAACTGTATTCACATGCAAAGGCAACAAAAACCAACACGACTTTTGGCCTTTGAAAATAAATTGACTTTCAAAGTCAACAATCGCAAGTGGAAAAAAAACCAGACAAACACATTCTTGGTCTCAGACATCAAAATCTATATTTTCCCAGAAGAAATCCAACTTTTCCACAACTCTACACATATTTAGATAATTCAGTTGATGTAAAAATTTATATTTTAAGGTTGTAAATAAGTTTTAACTCCTTCATGCAAAGCAGTCACTGCAGTGCAGCTCATTAAAACCCATTTTCTTGTGGATTTTTATGTTAATTATTTTCCTTTATTTAACCAGGTAAACCCCATTGAGATCTAGATCTCATTTTCAAGGGGGAACCGGGCCGAAGTCTGCAGTACACAACATACACACACTCACACCTAGAGGCAATTTAGAGAGGCCAATTAACCTGGCAGTCATGTTTTTGGACTGTGGGAGGAAACTGGAGTACCAGGAGAAAACCCACTATGCACAGGGAGAACATGGAGACTCCATGCAGAAAGACCAGGGCTGGGAATCGAACCCAGAACCTTCTTGCTGCAAGGCGACAGCTCTACCAACTGCACCACTGTGCAGTTGGTAAATGTAAATGGTAAATGCACACGGACCACAATACACTGCCAACTACATTACATTGGACTTAACATTTGGTTAAATCCAATATGGCAGACAGACGAAAAGAAGCGACTCAGGAACATCCAGTTCTTCCTTCTGCTGTAGCAGATAAAAAACATTCTGACATCATGTGGCCACTAATACTACTGATGTACTTTATAAACAACTCGTGCTTAGAGAAAATTACAACTGATCACCTAGAAAAAAAATCCTAGAAGTTTTTTTTTATTTTACAAAAAAAAAAATGAAACAACTTTTTTATGCCTCAACATAAAAACACTTTGGAAAACAATAATGACAAAGGGTCATAATTCATGCACAGAAGGGTTAAAATGATTACGACATAAAATGTCAGATAATTTTTTCCTCCTGGATGATGAACGTGTAAATAAAAGCAGGTTTGTATTCGGTACCACAGGCTGAAGAACTGCAGTGGGAGATACGTCTTCCTCTCTTTGGTGTCTTTTAAAATCTCCAGCTGTCAGTAACGTCTCCAGCTCCTTGGAAGAACAACAGACGGGCAAGTTTGAGCCAAGAGCAACAGAATAAGTGCAGAGAACTGGAGAGCGGGCTGAATACTTGAAGTGGGTGTTTTAACAAGCTCACAGAACCGACTGCACGGATGTTTGAGACGTCGACGCTCCTCCAGGTTCAGCTTCAGGAACTGCAGACATGTGCTCTTTATTACATAAATAGTGAGGTGTCCATTTTTCAAACTGGAGTAACGCTGCGTTTCCAGCTTGGATTGTTTTTCTGGTGTTATGGTTTCTCTCTGTGGAAGAAATCAGCTCCAGGTTTAGGAATCAAACAGATCCGTCTGAGTAAATGTCTGTTCTGTCATTTGTCTCGCTCAAACAGCAGCTTGGATGAACGAGCTGGATGATTTTTTAATGCGTCTCTTCATAGTTGTGAAGCCAAAAGAACATCAACTCAGTTTGTGTGGGGGGGGGAAGGAGGTTCAAAAAGAAAAACAGCAACAAAATTACTTTGGCTTCGGCATCTGAGCGTTTCATCTGGGATCTGTGTCCTGCCAAGTGTTATTGGGAAACATAATCTGAGCCCGTTTCTCACAGGCGCACGCGCTTGGAGCCGTTCCCAAAGCGAGCGCTTGCTTCGGGAAACACTTCCGAGAAGCGGAGACAGGTGGCCGCCGGCGTGAAGCTGGACGACTCGACACCTGGTGCAGGTGAGGAATCAGCAGGAAGGCAGCCAGGATCACCTGATGTTCTGCTTCCTTTTAGTTTCATTATCAACTTAAATCAATCACCACAGCAGCCAAATTAGATTCAGCGAATGGAGACACCTGTCGGTGCTGCGCAGCTTCTGATAAACGCGCGGCGGAGCAAATGTCTGGGCTCTAAAGCGCTTCGTGATAAAACCAAACTCCTTTAATAAACATCAAATGGTTTATTAAAGGCTGGATGCGTTTCCAGTGCAGTGGATTCTATTTACTGCGCGCTTCAAAGGAAGCAGCACCCAGAGAATTGTGGATTAAGGGAAAAAAAGGGAACCGACTTCACAGTTCGAATGCATTTCCTCCAAAAGCTATTAGGAAAGAAAATGACCTGCCTCTCTAGTTGGAGAACCGCAGAGCTTTGAGGAGGTTTGAAAGAGGGAGCTGGGATGCGAGCGCGATGCCTCCTTGCACGCTAATGGCCTGGTTTGCTTGTGGCTGCAACACTTTCGGCTGCCGCTGACCGACTGTTTGCCCAAAGGACAGAGGCCGTGTTTTAGTGCGCTGACCCGCAAACGCCGTCTGGAGTGCCGCGCTTTCAGAACGAGCGGGAGGTTAAAAATTTCATAAGCCACCATCAAAAAAGCATGAAGCAGCGTGCCACTCTGTCTTTCTGTCGAATTGTGTTCCCCTGTGGGAAGCAAAGAGGAAAAAGAAAAAACAGAGCATCTTTTGTTAAAAGGCTCTTATTTAATCAGACTATTCAGATAAAATAATTCTAGAACTTTTAAAAGCATGTCCTAAGTTTGTCCCAGGATGCCCTCAGCAATCTGAACAAAAATCTCCCAGCATCCCTGGAGTCACATGGGGCGTCTCATCCGAATCCACCATGACCCTGCAAGTTCCTCATCACACGCAATCTGAGGCGAAGCTCTGGAAAAGGTGGAAAACAGCAGAGACACGCACATGCGCTGCTAACCAAGGACACTGCAAAAAACACACAATCTAAAATCTCTAGTGCAAATATCTTAGTTGACTTGAAATAAAACAAAACCAACTTACAAATAACGTTTCAGCAACAAATAGGAGATTATTTTAAGTCAATAATTTAAAGAGAAATAAATCTGCGAGTGAAGATACTAGGGTTGTAGTGATACAATAATCTCACAATACGATACACGATATTCTGCCCACGATACAATATATATTGCAATATTCAGCAAACTATACAATTCAATACACTTATGTGATTTTCTGAAAGATTTTAGAGGGACAGAGTGATTTTGGTGACATTTTGTGACCGTTATAAAGTTGGATTGAATTAATTTAACTGAAAACTGATTAAAAGCACCAACTACACAATACCTGCTCTGGTTGGACACATACTTAAAGTGGACAGCTGGACAAAATGAACCAAAGAAGTGGTGAGAAAACATGTTTCTTTTAGTTGAAACAGTCCAAACTG
>CAEGAF010114896.1:0-21035 GCA_903067075.1 Micropoecilia bifurca
CCCCCCCCCCCCCCCCCCCCCCCCCCCCCCCCCCCCCCCCCCCCCCCCCCCCCCCCCCCCCCCCCCCCCCCAAAAATCGAACAAGATCAGTTTATGATTCAAGTGTCTGTGAGTGAAGACTTCCCTGTGTCTCACACCGGCTTAGGTGGGTTGAGAGAAACCGTACAGCTCAGATAGAGAGCTGTCTTTATCTGTCTGGTGGTCTGTCTCTGCACAGTGGACAGATTTTTATTCTCCAACTTTCCCTCATACTGCTGGTCACTTTACAAAGTTTTTGCGATGGTGCGAAGTGCAAATGAAGTTATGATTGGAATGATGGAGTCTGTTTTGTTTTTGTTTTTCTTATCAATTCAGTTCAATCTAAAACCACCTTTAAAAATGATCATTTTTTTGTCAGTAAAGATTTGTTCCATAATTTCCAGACTATTAACATATATAGAGCTCTGGACAAAACAAAGAGACCACTTCACTGAACCCCATTGAAAACTAGTGGTTATTCCAGCAAATATTGATTTCTGAACTCTTCCTGAGTTAAAACATTCAGTACATTCTGGTACATGGAAAACAGATGTGAGTCAAAGCAAAACTGAACAGAAGTTTGCAGTTACATGTAGCACCCTTTGTTCATGTCAGCTAATAACTTTTAATATTTAATATTTATGTTGGGTCTCTTTAACCACTTTGACAGCAGTTTGGTCGATGAAGATCCTGACGATCGGCACTGAAATGTGTCCGCCTCCAGTACTTTTTAAATCAGCGTGATATTTTTGAATCATATCAAGATGATTTATATAAGAGAGGCTTCAAAACCACGATGGCTTTTAAAGATAATTTATGACCAAAGACTGGAGGCCTTGCCTCAGCCGACGACTTCTAAAACGATTCTGCAAATTAATACACAATGATGAGGAATAAATAAGGTAATTAGTTTGACATTGAACCTGTTTTATCTCTTCACCTTTTTAACAAATATTCTCGGGTTGAAAATGGCCAAAAATGTGAACCAAAGAAATAGTTTCTGAAAAGGAAGCAGCAGCAGCAGACAGATCTCGAGGGGCGATACCAGGCTGTCCCGAGACACCATGGAGGAGAGGAGGGGGATTATTGCCTGTTCAGATGTCCCAGCAGGATTGAGGAGAGGTCAAATCTTCGCTTTGTACATGAACTTCAAAGATGACCGTCTCATGTCTTTGTGTCTGGCTTCCTCTCTCCCCACCCCTCACTCACTCTCTCTCTCTCACTCTCTCTCTCTCTGTGACCTGTAAATGACAGGGAGATAGTGTGATCACCTTTGACATGCCTCCTCTCGGCTTCTTAGGGGGTCTCGATAATTGCTATGGAAACAAGATGTTGCCGAGGTCATTGGATTGGCTGAGGCGAACTGCTGGTCAGCCTGATGAGACCTTTGATCGCACCCACCTGTTCAGATCTGTGCTTGTCGCCTTGTTGTGTTGACATGCATGTAAATTAAGGCTCTCTTTCATCGCTGCCATGAACCATACAACACAGAGGAGGAAATAGGTAGTTAACATGTTAAAGAGTCAGCGATATTGCAGGGAGGAACCTTCGATAATGAGACAGATCGAGGAGTGGAGGAAGAATTGATTCAGATAATTTGGCCAGCAAGCTGTTTATTAAGATGGGCTGAACACCATAGAGAACGGTAAAAATAAATAAAACAAATATATATGTTGGAGAAGTTTTTAAAAATAAGCTAATTGTGCTGGAGAGAAGAAAAGGTGGAAAATGAGGCGAGAAGGAGAAGAAAAGTAAAGACGGGGGTGGGGGTGTTGATACATAATGTGAGTGAAAGGCAGTTAGAGTGTGGCTGACCTTTCCCTGGCCAGATTAGATTGGCCTGCCAAGACTGCTTAGAGGAACAGATAGAAGAACAGGGGGATCACACACATTCAGAGCAAACAGGCCACACCAACCCTGGCAGTGAACACACTGCCGCACATTTACGGTGGGTGTATTCACTCCCAGTCGGCTCAGGAGGCATCCAGTTTACAGTAGAAGAGCAGAAACTTGAATTACGGAGCTGAATCATATTTAACAAGACAGTTACAAATGTCGGGGAGGACCTAGATATTTCTTTTTGTGTGGTTTATTTAGACGCTGTGTGGGGTTGAAGGCTGAATTCATTTTTCCTTTTGTTTTATTCTAAGAAGCCACAGCACCTTACTTTTTTTAAAGGTGCATCCCACTTATCTTTGCAACATATGTAAACAATTAATTATCAGTCTAGGAAATTTCTTTATTTGGAGCAGAATCAATATTTCTGATTGGATTAGACCATCATAGAATATGTTTGTTGTTGACTACATGAAGATGGCTTGTCAGAGAGTTCTTCTTTTTTCCCT
Source organism: Micropoecilia bifurca (assembly GCA_903067075.1). Lineage (NCBI taxonomy): Eukaryota > Metazoa > Chordata > Actinopteri > Cyprinodontiformes > Poeciliidae > Micropoecilia > Micropoecilia bifurca. Next base: position 2,364 of record CAEGAF010114896.1, read on the forward strand.
TGAATGACTGGCACACTGGTGCAACGTCAACATTTTGTGACATGATCTAATCAGTGACCAAAATTAGTTTCACTCTAGAGCCCTGAACCATTATTGGTCAACTTAATTTAGATAAATTTCAACCCATTGACTTAAAATTATGACATCAAATCTGAAAGATACACAACAAATTACAATACTCACTATGAAGATGGAGGAAGCCATGTGGAGATTTGTCTTATGGATCTCTGATAAAAACAAAAGGAAATGTAACTGCACTTAAAAATGGTAACTCAATAAATATGGTGGTTAGGGAGGCTAGGTTCAGCTTAAGTAGAACATTTCCAAACCATGACACTTTCATCTCGATATGAAAAACTCCTCCCGGCATACTGTATGAGGCGTACGCTAATCATGTCTTCAGTTCTGGTCTCAAAAAACTGTTGTTTTGTCATCCACTCAAAAAAAAGGATTTCCTTTTTTTGAGTGCAAGAAAGAATTTGTCAGAAAGAATTTGTACCCAAATTCTTCCTGACGGCCTTTTTCAGCTCTTTCTGTCTCAATTTGGCGTTCACTCGAGCTTCAGGTCAGGAGCACATCAAGCCGACTGAATTTGCTGTTTAACCCTCCACATGTTTCCCAATTGCGTTGTCTCCCTAGCTAAAGAAACTTGTAGGTTTACTTTGCGTTGTAATCATCTGCACAAGTGTGACGCCTCAGACCAAAAGTAAATTGAAAACTATGTTTATGTTGGCATCAACTACCTACCTCTATAAATTCCCGAGTTACATGTGAGGGCAATCTGTCGGCCGTATTGTAGAGAAAGCTTTCGGGCGAGCTCAGTCGTCTGTGTTGCTCTCTGACAAAGACCCCGCAGTGGAGTGAGATGCAGTTGTTCACTGATGGCAACTGCTCCAGGAAGTCGAGTGTTGGGACTCACACAGGCGGGTTAAACAGGACGGGTGTCAGCTCCGTCTGGTTCTACCCTCGACTCCCCCCACAGACACTCATAGGCAGCCCACTAGTCCACCCGAGAGCTTGTAGAAATTGGAATAGGTGTAAATAAGATGGCTGTCAGGCCTGTCACTGGCTGACACACACCAACGGTTTCAAGCGCAACACACACATGCAGCCCAAACGGTAAAGGGTCTGAGTAATATTCACATTTGAACACAAACACACCCCCAACTACTTTTGTGCTGCAGATAGACATAGTTTAAGTGACAGGTGAACACACACACACCTTGAAAGGATTGGAGAGATAGGACCTAAGTGACAGAGGGACAGGCAGTTTGAAACAAACATGGAAAAGACACCTGTAAGTGACGGACACACATACACACAGAGCCAACTCCTTGGATAAGTAGAGCTGAAGGGAGCAGTCAGGCAGCGGTAAGGGTTTGTCTGAGCGTTCATCACTTGGTTTATAAAGGTGCCATTCACACACATACACACCCCTCTCTTTCTCAAAGAATGATGGGTAACGAGTCAGTCTTCATCTCCTTCTTTTTCTCATTTGTCACCCGGGTTTCTGAAAGTCCTTAAGTTGATTTGCAGAGAAGTTGAATTTTAACATGAGCTGTAGCCGTCGTTTCCAGCTTCATCAAGCAATGACGTTGTTTATGTTGGGAGTTTAAAAACAGGGGCAGACATTGTATCAAGACTGTAAACCATTGAGATTTAGATTTTCCATATTTATACTCTGTGTGTAAAACTATATGTTCTACTTCTAATTGAAAATTTAAGTATGGAACAATTGAAGACATGGAACAATAAAGAACAATGGTCCAGTAGTCAAAAGCACCTTTAACCTATATGTCCATTGAGGGTGTTTTCACACCCAGTTGTCCAGTAGACTCTGTTTCTCTAGAGACCTAAATTGCAATATTTGCTAAATTTTCAGCTGGTGGTTGCCCACTGCAGTGTCAAACGATGTAAACTATTTTAAAACCTGCCCTCACCTGGCCTGTGGTGCTGCACCAAGAACTTCCGAAGGAAATTACATAAAAACCGTCTTTGGTAAAAGACTACAAACCATTTCTCACGCTCATTTAAGACTCGCGTTTGTTTTGATTGCATTTACCCAGAATTCGCTGTGCTATATTTCACTTCCGGCTTTCAGAGTGGTAGCCAGTCTCCTTGCATCATATACATTTGAACCGCTCCAGAGTTCACGTCGACGGAACCCAGGTTTTTTTTTTTAGGTAGACCGCTTTCTTTTTTGGTCCGCATCAGAGTTGGACTATATCAGCAAACAAACTAGAGTTCGATCAAAGCAGACTAAACAGGGCTGATGTGAATGCATCCTTAAAACATTGTGAAAATGGCTCACTCTCTCCACAGGAACTGGATTCGCCACATGCAGTATCAAGGAGAGCGCGGCGGACAGCGACGCCGACCTCGACGTGGACGGAGACGACACGTTGGAGTACGGGAAGGCCCAGTACACCGAGGCCGACATCATCCCCTGCTCCGGAGCCGGGGAGGACCAAGGAGAAGCCCGGGAGAGGGAGGCACTACGAGGAGCTGTGCTCAAGTATGACGTCTTCAGCCAAACGCTAGCCGTGTTTTCAATGTTTTTTGGGTTTTTTATGGGCATTTCAATGTATTCCAGTAGAAACAGTTAATGGAGGCAGTAAAATCTGAATTAAAGGAGTGAACTTTCTTCTTTTTTAAAAAAAACTGTTTGATTAATCCTTCTTTGCAGCCTTTACATCTTGTTCATTACACTGTAGCGTAACATCTGACAAAATTACACTCCGGTTGATTCTTTGTTGATTTGCTTCAAGCCAGTAGACAAACACACCCTGTTCGCATTTTCCTCAGCGTCTTTTTTTATTTTACAATATTTCAAAGTTTGCTTAAAATTCGCATGACAATTAGGTGGAAGCATAGCTAGTGGATCAAATACTATACTTTGCAGGATGGGAAGAACACATGGGCTGTTATCCATTCTGATGATTGTGCTACTTTGTTTCAGCGGCGGGATGCCTTCCAACAGAATAACGCCCGAGTTCTCCAAGTGGGCAAACGATGGTAAGTAAAGCACTAATTGTGCTTATTTACTTTTTTTTTTTTCATTTAAAAAAAGAAAAAATAACATCATTATTGTTCCGGGCAGACTGAAATCGAGATATGTGGCTGGCAATTGTGATAGACAGGAGTTCATAAGTAACTGTTACCTTTTTTGTGACCACAGAGATGCCTTCAACGAGCAACGGGGAGAGCAGCAAGACAGACCCCAGCACTCCTTCATCATCATCGTCCTCCTCCTCCTCAAATGCTCCACGTACCTGTAAAAACAGCGAGATCGAAAAGTAGGTTACACTCTGATAATTGAACACGGAAACGTGTGATAATGTAAATGGCAACAATCAAAATTTAAAGCCAGGATTCTGTGAATTGCTTAATAGTCTTTCTACATTTAAGCCTCATGTTTTCTCAGCATCCAGATAGTTTTCTTTCATCAATCTTCCTGCTTGGTTGCAAAAGGACGCATTTCCTTTGACCTTTCCACATTTTGTCATGTTGCAACATTTGCAGAATATTATAAGAAGTCATCTTGGCAATTTGTCTCAAGCGAGTCAGGACACTGTAAACATGTAAAGTTAAGGTGCTCTGGTCGATAGAGAGCCGAGGCACCACTTGGAAGAGCACTCCTCTTCTCATCTGATTTAAATTCCCATATTTCATGAAGAAGAGCAACCACCGACATCAGCCGATAGATGTGGAAAGCTTGTAGAGACATACTCTGGCACCAGAAGTCCAAATAAAATATTATTTGTGGTTGTACAGAAAAAATGTAAAAAAAAAAAAAAAAGTTCAAGGTGTAAAACTGCCTTTTCAAGACATTATATTCACCCAGCTTAAGCACTTAAGTTATGCTCTCCTCAGCTTTGACTAGCATGTACCCCTTCAACCATGGCGACAGTTCAATAGGATAGATTATTTAAATGAATTAATCAGCACTGTGGGTGTGCACATTCTCCATTATAAATATCAGCAGATTGGATAATTGGTGGACAAACCGAGCCGCTCGAGGTGTATTGATTAGAAACTCCACTGTCAAGACAAGAGTGAGTGTTTGTTAGGTGTAGAGATCCATCTAATGCCCGCTTCTTACACAGAACGTGCAACTGTTCTGTTATTCAGTACAAATAGTTAAACCAGTTCACCAACACCCTTAAAAAAAAACTTAAAATCTAACTTTTGCTATTTGAATTTAGACAAAAACTTGTTTTTAATAACTTTTTCCAAGAAGAAAACTAAACAAAACAGGCATTCTGCAAATTGTACTGCTATCAATAATACTATCATTAACAAACTGGTAACATATGAAGGTTTTGAAGAGGCTAAATAATGCAAAGAGCCTAAATAAAACCTCTCAACATTGCCAAAAAGTGCAAATATAAAACTTAACATTCAAAGACAAATAGAGGATCGATAACAATCCAGAGTTACTGAATGAAAACGTCCTGTTAGCATGGCGGCTAGCTGATTACTGCTAGTTCTGATTGGGTGTTTTTGACTGACGGAGTAATTATGCAGAACAGGGAGGAGATCGATTATTTTTTAGAGATTAGCTGATTAGATTAGATTAGAGTAGATTAGATGTGCTTTAGGTGTCCTCATGTTAGGACAGCTAAAGTTTTAATACATATGTCAAATGTATTTTTTTAGGTTAGATGGTGCAGCTTTAAACAAGTTCAGTGTGAGAGTCACTACCAGGTGGAGCAGAAGCGGCTCTGTTTGTCAAATATTACTACCTGTAGCGGAGCAGCGGTTCAACAGCGAGAGCAGAACCAGCGTCTTACATCACAGCTCGAAGACTTAAATCATTTTACAAGTTATTTGTTTAGCTTTCTAACCGTCATGCTAATCCGGGTGAGTGTTTGTAGCTGTGCGCTGCTTTACCTGCTATCTGATCCTCCATACAGTATGTCTTTTTACTGCAGTGAGCCTCGATGTAGCCAAACTCTGTCAAGTATGTCATTGTTTTTATGTCATATTAGCTTCGTTGTGTTGATGCATTTTGACCTGCTTCAATTTTCCGCCGCAACACACAAACGTCCTCATTCACTCAGTGCATTATACACATCGCTTAGGATTTGTTGTTGAAGGAAAGAGGAGACCAGCTGCACAGGCAGGCTGAGAAATGAGATGCAGGTGATCGGTATCGGCAACAGAGCCAGTGATTGCCGATCACCGATCATGCACTTTTTCACGGAAATCGGCCTGATTGTGATCGGTGACCGATCGATTGGCACACCTCTAATTATTACTATTGTTAAGATCAGAAATAAGTATCTTCTTTCCAGTTTTTAATCATAATAATACAACCTAAACAAATGCCTGCTGTCTAGCACTGTGCAGGAGAAACGGCTTGTTGTCTTTTACCAAAGAGGAATTCTACAAAATCTGACGCTATTCCATTTCTGTTTACATTTTATTAAGAAGGAAGTTGTGCTCGTGTTTTGGAGGTTTTTATGCTGTGTCCTACAGTGGTTCAGACGGAAACAACAGATTGGTGGGTGATGAACAGGTAAAGGATTTAGTTGGTTTGACACAGTGCGCTGTGAAAGTGAACCGCACCAAATGTACGGTGTTAAATACACCTAGCTTTCAGATGTATTTTACACCCTAAATTACTCAAGGTGGCTAAAAAACTATGTGAAACTTTAAACATAAAAAACATTTAAATGACTTCTCTTTTAAGTTTGAAAGGAGCAGTACTGGACTTTGGACCAGTACTTTTCCATTCCCACCATTGTTCTGATCTTTGTTTTCTGTCATTTCTGTGGAGCAAATATTGCCGTGCGTTGCCACACGATGTTCTCCTGGAGACTTTTAGCGGTCACCAGGAGCAGAACACGCTTTAATCTAAGCGTCCATTTAGGGTGAAGCCGACTAGATACTGAATGATAGCATTGGAACAAGCAGTCAGGTGCCTGGCTGGAACGATTCCCCGCCTCGCTCTTCCTCTCGCTTGCTATAAATGCACGTATTTGTGGGGCTTCTGTGTCCTTCCATCCTCAAATGAAAATGAGATTTGTCTCCTTTTGTTACATTGATACATAGTGTGTGGGTGTGTGTGTGGCTTTCCACAAGGTAGCGTTGGTGAAATCTCTCTCTGTCTCTGATCCCAGATGGGTAATGATCTGGTCGCCTCCCGGGGCGTCCTCGTTCCCCTGCTCATTCCCCTGCAAGATAAATGAGTTCTCTCTCTCTTTCACTGATACACACATACACACACACACACATGCACCGCCTGAGATGTTCTTTCCTCTCCAAGATAAATGGCCCCTCCATTGCCGCCAATGCGATTGCTGCCAAATTTGGTGCTCCAGCTGGAACAATGCGGAGTGATTTCCATGTGGTTTCTGCAAATAATTGAATCTGTCCTCAATTTGGAAGTGATGAAGCTAGATTTCTACCCCGCGCCCCACCACCCCCCTTACACACACGCGCACACACACGGACTCTGCCCCAGTCGTCTCCACATTTTTCCTTGCCTTATTTCACTGTCCCATTCTGTCTCTGTCCTGTTTTTCTCGTTCCTCTCTTCCTGTCCTCTGTCTCAATTCCTCTCAGCTATTTACAAGGTTCCAACCCCCCCCAAAAACCCCCACCTCTTAACTTTTGCTGCGCTTGCTCACACATCGGGAAGAGGCAGGGGAAATCAATAGTGACTTAAATGTTTTATCATGGTGTCTCGGTGTAGTTAAGGCCTCTGCTAACAGGGTAGCACAGAATGATGCTCGAAAGGGATTTACAGCAGCAGTACATGCTTGGGAGATTTATTTAAGGTGAAAATGTTTCACCAGAAGAGGATTTCAAATTAATTTGTGTTAAATTTTATCCGCTGTATGTTCTCCTGCCGAGACAGAAGCGAGAGTGAGGCCAAAATGTAGATAGACAGCAGATGAAGACATTGAGCTGATTGAGATGGATGGTAGAGATTCCCCCGCTACACACACAAGCACACACACACCCTCATGCACTAATGAAATGAGAAATAACGTCGCAGATGCTGGGAACAGAGCGCTAAATAGAGGAGAAGCAGAGCCATCTATCTGTCTCTGCTGGGCTTTCCTGCTTGCTTTTTTTGCCACAAGGAGGACTTCAGATGGAAAACACCGAGCCGCATGAGCTTTGGAACAGCAATAAAGTTGAACCGAAGTTTAAGCAATCTGGTGTTCAGATCGAAGTAGTGCATCAGTTCAAAGCAGGACATTGTTTTAGGGTTTTGTAGTTATGGAAACTCTTTAGCAGCCTTGAATCCGCTGAGACTAAAATGTAAAAACCCTTTCAATGTTACACACATTTCCTCCCAAGACTCCCTATATGTTTGTATTTTATGGAAGTTTTTGTCTAACCAGATCAACACCACGTATGCATTTTTTCTGAAGCCATGTAAAGTTGTGGTTCAGCTCAATGTAGTGGAATAGCCTAAAGTTTAACTGCAATCGAGAATCTGCAGTATAACTTTTACAAATTGATGTTCACAGATGTTCAAATCCTTTTTCAATTGTGGCAGAGTTCTCACATCATCAGCTGGATGGGGAAACCTCCAACAAACAAACATGCTGAGAGATTTCTTAGAAACTCACCGCCCAAAGGAATATGCGCAAAGTGACAGCATTTGATTGTTGACCACAGCTGACGCTTACATTCTCGCCCATCTAGTGTGGAAAACCCTGCCAATGGAGATGCAGCCAACACAAACTTGCTAGAGTGAAACTTAACAATGGAGAACGGGTCTGTAGACTACTGATAGGGAACTTTCCACATTATTTGGCTCTTCTGGTAAAGATGTGTAAAAGCCTCTGAAATAAATTCACCTTGTACTAACTATCTCATAAAAAGATATATGTTGAGTAGGTGCTACACCTATTTAACCATAGGCAAAAGCTACTAAGTAACCTTTGCTGAAGTCTTTTCTGAGTGAGTTGTTTTGAATGTCAAGAACATGTTTTAATTTATAACTTTCTAAGGTGTATGTCTTGACATGACACAGAAGCCCAGGTGTCAAAATAGGCAAGACAAGCCTAGCATTTAGTTGAGGCTGATGTGCGTTCAGTAGTCATGAACTACTGATCTGACTTCAGTAGTCATGAAATTGCTACATGAAAGTAGCTACTTTCCTAAGGTAACTTACTCATATCCACAGCCAGAACAATAATTCAAAAGTTTGAAACAATTTGATCTACTGCAAACAAAGCTGAAAAAGAAGATGGTTATGTGTATATTCATATAAAATAACTTTTTATGCATCCTGGTAATTTGTGTTCTGTATGCTGTTTAAACTGAGATCAGAATTGCAAGATTTTCTACTAAGAATTTTTTTAAAAAAAAGAGGTTTTGTCCCAATAGACAAAAACAATCTCCTATCGTTTTATACCCTCGACAGCACATGAATGCATTTGAAGATCTTAAAGTCATGATACATAAAGGCGGGCTTTTTCATTTAAAGCCTTATCAGGATAAAGAGGCTTAAATATTACTGGTCTCCACATGGACACCTTTTCCAACAGACCCTGCAGTCCTATGAAAAAGAAGAGCCATTCATAGCACTTCTGACTCGTCTCTGTTCAAGGGCTTCTATTACGTTTCAGGTTAATCCAGATTGTGATTGCTCAACCTGTGTCCAACAGGGATATGAGTTTTTCTACTTTGGCTAAAAGTCTCAGCAGTCTTGAGCTGGTTTAGGTCAGTGAAATACACAAAGGATTTAAGGATTTTCACATGCGAGAGGTTACCTCTAAGCCTTAACATTTTTTTTCTTCTTGCTTGGCCTGATAAAGTCGTATTATTTTCTTCCAAACTTCTTCTATCTGCAAAGTTCTCTGTTTTTATGTCTGTCTGGTTTCATTTAGACGCTCACATTCTGGCCAAAGGATTAATGTTATTACGCTGGTGGAACATAAAGCAATTTGTTTCGTTTGTGTACTGAATAAATATTTATAACTGGAGATTAAAAAAGCGACGCGCTGAAAAAGTGATCAATGTCAGGAGGAAATGAGCAACTTTTTGTCCAAATCTTTTTCATAAACGTCATAAATATCCCTCAACAGAGTTTGGTGGGTGATGGAGCCACAGAGGGACTTAATAGAACCGTTACAGGATGGTTACAGTCCAGCTTTGTCCAGGGTCTGCAGCTCTTTTATAAGCTGGTGGGCTAATCAAGGCTAAATGGCTTTTTACAAGCTCAGCACTAATAAGAAGAGAGGGTAAGTCAGTTTATAGGGCACAGTGGTGGCACATCAGACTGGGTCTTTATAGACATGGGATGATGATGATGATGATGATGATGGCTTTACAGGGAGGCGCAGGTCTGCTCTTCATACATGTTTAGGAAAAGACTTACTGCTGATCCCGATGACTTGAAGCAGTTCAACCGTCAAAGACCTTCGCTACCTGCTTTAAACTCATCAGGAAGAACTCAGGAGTAGTTAACCATTCTTGGTCACTAAAAGACAATCTTTGAGCTTTAAGAAAAGTTGGGCAACAAGATCTCTCTATACAAAATCTTAAACCAATTGAATTCAGTCTCCCAAATCAATGTTTATTGGCAATGTCAGCATGAGTTGGTCTGGTGGAGTGAGCCTTAGCTATTGCAACTCATTAAGGCCCTTTTCTACTAGCGCCTAGCTGCATGGCTCGACTCAACTCTTCATAATTTGGTTGTTTTTTTGTTTTGGTTTTTATTACAATTGAGCAATAGCTCTAGTGGGTTGAGTGTTCATGTAATCGGGTGGCCCTGGAGTCTAAAAAGTAGCATGACTTAATCTTTACGGGACACAATCGCAACACAACAATGGAGCATATGAAAGCCAGAATAAAGCCAGGAAAGGCTGTGGACAGTGAGACCAAATACGCTGAAGAGGTGCAGTATTTTGACGACCCATTATCATTCCAACTTGGTGCATTAAGGAACCTCAGCGAAGAAGGGGTTCGTACCACAGAACTGTTACTAGTGGGAAGCCCTCCTAATAGAGTCAGATAGGTGCTTGTGGACAATGTTTATGAAGAACTGCTTCTTATTCTACTGTTAGATGGCTTGTTGTATTTGACAGTCGACTAAAAACAACATAGCTGCAGCAAATGATCCTACACGTCTTAGTCATAAACCCAGTAAGCTCAAGTTCACGGCGGTTTTTGGTGGCACCTCATTTATGAAATGTTCACGTACTTTAAATGTATTTTGTTGAAATACCTTTTAGTTGGCTGGTGATTCTCACGTTGTGGTCAGCTTGAAAAAATATACAACCGTTTGTTGATGTCACAAAAGTGAATAACCTGAGCCAGTTGCTTTTACATAAAACAGCTTTCCAGCCGGTCAGTAGGCTGACAACACTATTTTCAAATCATCTAATTAGTGCTACAAATGGTTCTTTTAAAGTTCCCAAAGTATGACTGCCTGTGTTTATAGAAAGCAGAAACATTTCTGACCAGTCAGGTTTATCTTATCTTTAAGTGTGATGTAAAAGAAGTAGTAGATTTTTTATTTAGTCAGCTGAGGGAGGGGAAGCGTTACATTATTCTATGCTCATGCATCTGGAGAAAACCGGTCATTTCAGCTCTTCCTCTGACTAAAATATCAACTATTTAGTGCTGATATATTAAAGCGCAAGTTAGCTAAAGATATTTGATTTTAACCATAAACAGACAAATGAGAAAGTCTTTCACTTTCCTCTTGTCTTTGCTGCATTTGTTGGAAATGGAGCCACATCTTGCACCCCCTCCACACCACAAACGCACACAGCTACTTACTGCTTGCGTTTACTGTCCCTTCCTTCTCACTGCGTGTCCTTCCCCCCACCAGATCAATACCATAGATCAGCAAAGCTATCAGGCTGCAGAATGACCACATCACCATAAACACACACTCCTCTTAACACACAACCACCGCCGCTGCATCGTGGCGGGTGAGCGAACGGACGGCTGTAATAAACATCAGCCGGCTCATGTGCCCGCGACGCGCTGTGCCGAATTATCATCAATGTTTGCGGTCGGTATTGATTCAGTTATGGCTGCTTCATATGCTGCTGAACAGTGTTAAATGCACATTTTCTGGTATGGTGATGCACATTAGTCAGAGGGCTGCTCACGGGTAGGAAGAAAGAGAAAACAGACAGAGTAAAGGATTACAAGAGGAGTGAGAGAACGGATGTGAAGGACCAGAAATAGAGAGGCAGGATCATAAAGTGACACGGGCAAATGGAAATATGAAAACATGGAGATGTTTCAGCATAAATGCTAAGGAAGTTAAACCTTCCTAGGCACTGGCAGACTTATGGACATTAAATGAGAGATGTTGGAGATGTATATGAATTATTTTCTTTAATTCCTCTGAGTTAAATAAAAGGAGTCCATAGGTGGTCATGAGAAACATGGAAAAGTAAGGAATGTATAATGAGCTGCTTAAAAGATGGCATGTAATCCAAGGGAAAAAAGTTTCCAAATTTATATTGAAGTTTTTGATAAATGTTTTTTGCATTTATTTACATGTGACGTCCTTTTGTTTTCATCAAATCGCAGCTATGGCTTTCTTTAGATTACATGACATTTGGTTTTTGAGTTACTTAAAAACAAATAAATTCACATGTGAATATGAAAAATTAAAAATAGACCATCTATTTTTTTTTATTAGACAGCAATATTAAACTGCACTGGTTTGGTTTAGTTTGGATGACAAACTAAATATCGACACTTGATTTATTTATTGTTTCAAACCAAATAAACCTAGCTCAGAAGTTATGATCTATGAAATAGTATCCACATTTTCATAATAGCTATGAACTAATTTCCACAATACTCGAGTACCTACTCTTATTTATTCTTCCAATTGTGCTGTAGGGTGACAGAGGAAGAATCAACAGCTACCACTATGGAGGCTCTGAAGGCCCGAATCCGAGAGTTGGAGAAGCAGATCCTTCGGGGAGACCGGTACAAGTGTCTCATCTGCATGGTGAGCAAATCCTCCTCTGAAGCCTGACCGCTAGGCTGCGCCTCAGGCACAGCGCCTTGCAAAAGTATTGACTCTCCCTGTGCTTGTTTCACATTTTACCACAAAATATAAGACGAGTTTCAATGCATGCTTATTATTATTATTATTATTATTATTATTATTATTATTATTATTATTAACTAGATGAGGTTACTCTGGAGGAGCCGCCCACAACAACTGTCCACTCAAAAGTCCGGAGCTAAATTTGTTCATTTTTATTAACTGTATGTGAATAAGGCCAGGGGTTGTGAATACTTTATGTAAGACACCTTGAAAGTTACAATATCAATCGATTCAGTTCCTCAAAACTGAGGAAATCCTATTAAGAATTTGAGGTAAAATCTGCAGGGGTGTTTTTTTTTTTATCGAAGGCTATTTTCTATGACTATTTTCCATTTTGCTCTTCAAGAACTCCACAGACTTCACATTATCTTGTAGCCTGCCTGCAGCTTGCTTGTTCTACCCCATTTGCATGCTATGAGTAGCATCTGTCTTTAGCTTTGACTTTTGTTTTTTAGTGTTTTTATGTATATTTTGGGAGTTTAGTCCTGACTTTGCCCCGCGAGTTGATGCAACTGTCTGCATGATATTCATGCTCTAGTCAACAATTTACCTGCTAGCTTAAACCCAAAAGACTAGAGTGAAATTGATCCCATTGTATGTTAGCAGTGTATGACGGCAGCCGAGTCAGCGCTAAGGTCCTCTGTTGTTCAGCTGTTTTTAATGGAAATTCATCAATCAGTATTATCAGAAGTAGGGGACAATATTTGTCTTTGATCAAACACCTTCCAGGCGACGTTACATCCCGTGATCGGTGTTTGTTCTCCCCACTTTATGTCAAATACCCATCCTGTCATCCTTCAAGCTTGTGGACAGTTCGGCATTGGCATTCTGTCCCTGTGTGTGTCCGCGCGTGCACGTGTGTAAAACGGGTAATTACCAACGCCTGTGCTTCCTAAAGGTCGCTTAGTGCCTGAGGTGACACGGAGGGCAAGGCACAGCGATCGATCACTCACTGCCCCATGGACACGCGGCTCCTCGCCACTCATCTGTCACTGTCCCTTATCTTTCTCACACTCCGGGGGCCCCGCAGAGAAACGCAAATATGTGTCCGCACTCCTCCATCTAATCTGTCTCTGTCTGTCTTTAGGTTGTCTCTGTCCTGTCCTGTCACGTTGATCTAAAAGTCATCAGATTAGTCTCACTTGTTGCCAGGGATGGGGCGGATTTTTGAAGGAGGGGAGGTTTCCGCCGAAAACCTCTGAGCCGATGCATAAAAATAATGATTAAAAAAAAAACTATGAAGTCATCTCAGTGATCAGGATCCAATGAGCAACATTTATACATATTCCATCGTAATAATTTACTTTATGAATTAAAACGTTTACGTCATTGTCACATAATTTTATTAAAACACATTTATTCCTGCTGCCACCATGTTGGCACATTCTTCTACCTTGCTCTAAGCAGCTTAGTGTTTCAGCACAGTATCTGCAGTGGATTCCTACCGCCACCTACTGGTCATTTTTGGAAATGTAGTGATTTTTGAGAATATTTCTAAGCACAAACTTATTGCTAGACTGATAGTTGTTTAATAGGAGCTAAAACCATTAGCTCCTATTAAACAACAGAATTAATTATGCAGTAGAGCTTTCATATTTTGTCCCATTACAACCACAAACTTTGCTCAATGTTATTGGGATTTTATTAGGTAGACCAACATACATTTCTCCACAATTGTCCTGAGGAAGTAGAAAGGCATTTTGTTTTAAAAAGTTTCTTGTCAGCTCCTTAACTCTTAAGTTTAAAGCAGGTTTAGGTTTTACAAGCTAGCCTACCAAGACATGGCTACCCATCTAAACTTAAAAGGTAGGGAGAAAAGTATTAAGTAAAGCGAGCGCTACAGATGTCATCACCTCAGGTGTGAGAATATGCTACAGGACATTAATCTGTCCATTTTTCGGGGGGGAAGAATAGCACAACATTCTTTTAAGAAAACCTTAAGAAATCAAGTTTACAGTTTGCTGCAAGCTTGGCACGGGACAGCAGACATGTGGAATTAGGTTCTGTGGACAGATGAGACAATATCTAAACATTTTGTACTACAACTGTTGCACTGCACATCACCCTGAACACACAATCCCCACAATGATACACGACAATGGCACCATCATGTTGTGGGAATGCTTCGTCAGCATGAACTGATGTTTGAAGCTATTCAATGGGGGATCATCTTAGAGAACCTGTGTGTTTGTCGCAAGAAATCCCAGCAACAAATTGAAGTTTATTTTTGGTAGGTAACATGAGGCTACAATGGCAGATTCCCAAGGCACTGTTTCTTGAATAAATGTAATGTTTCTTTTTTAAAAAACATTGACATTTAACCTGCCAAACCAAGTTGCCTTCCTCCTTGAGGGAACTGGTTTAATGCTGAGTCAATTCATCAGTTTGACGCGGACCTTCAGTCCTGAGTTGAAGCAGCCGATTGCAGTGAAGCCACAGGCTCTCTGGGCGTCATTGGGGGAACCTCTAGCGTCAATCGGCGTGGCCGTGTGTGTGTTTGTACCCGTGCCTGTCTGTTTGCACTTTGGTGTCGGTGAGCACGTGGAGTTGAGCTTCGTTGATTAGCTCCCACCTTTCGCCCCTCACTCTCCTCTCCCCGAACCCCCACCCCACTTCCTCTTCCCGCCTCCCCTCCTTCCGCAGAGAAAGCCTGCTCTCAAGCCAGGCGCAGAGATCAAGAGCATAGGGGTGTGGTCGGGCTCCCGGCCACTGGCCAATGAGGTTGGAGAGAGGCAACCTAAGTCCCTCCCCCTCGGCCTGTACTGCCTGTACAGGGGCCTTGTGATTGGAGGCTACGGCAGCAGCATAAAGAGGCTCCTCCCACAACCCCTACGGAGGGTAAGGCGCTACCTCCCTCCTACCTCCTGCACCTCTTCGTCCTCTTCCTCACCAACTCATCCCAACTCATCTCTCCATGTTATCTCTGAGATGAAAAGACAGCGGTGCTTCTCCACGGCTTTGTCCCCCCCCCGCATCCCGCTCCCTGCCCTCCCCGTAACTGCCCCTCCTCCCATCTGTAGTCGTTGCTTGCCCTATGTCGTATCAGTGAGTGTGTTCCACCTCGAAGGTTGACGGTTGAGTCGTACCCCATTGTGCTGCCTTGCTCAGTGGTTTTTGTTTTTTAACCCCCACCCCGCCGGCTGTGTTGTTCCAAGGACAGCGGTCCAACGTCGTGAACTGGTCAGGAAACATTGCGGGATTCTGTTTGGTTGAATGTTGGCGACTGGAACTTGTGTCAATCGTGAATCTTTTGAAATTTCTCGATTTCTTTCTCCTCTTCAGGACTCGTACACGATGCCTCTGACGTCCATCCAGTGCTGGCATGTCCATTGTGAAGAGTGCTGGCTCAGGACTCTGGTACGCCTTACCACACAAGCACACGCTCACTCACATCCTCTTCTTTCCTGCAGCTCCTCATTTTATGCAATTATTGCAGCCTCATTTCACAGTCAGTGACTTTCTCTCTGTTCTCGTGCCCAACAGGGAGAAACTAAAATGAAATATTCCCCAAATGGCTTGTTCTAATATTGCACTCACAATCCAGGCAGTGCAAACACTTTTAGCCTCGGTGGGGGAAGAGCTTAGATGGAATGGTCCCCAAAAGGCCTGTTAAGATGTTGGAATAAAGTAGTGAACTCAGACCTCCGATATCTAATACACAGTGCTGCGGGACTGTGCGCGCGCACACACACACACACACACACACACACACGTTATTCTGTTGGTTATTAGTTAGTCTAATATATTCAGTTGAGTGTAATTAGCCGGTGCTAATGTGGTAACAAAGAGTAGAAGAAAACGGTGTTCCTTAAGTCGAGGAAAATGAACAGTCTCTATTCGGTGCCCCTCTCCCAGACTACCTCCTCTTTACATAAGCCGCTTACTGCCGTCTCCTCTTCTGCCGTTCCCATTTTATCACAGTATTTCCCTCAAGTTTTGTTCAACTCGCAGACACTTTTTTTATTTTTAATCTCAAGGAAACCATGACTGCAGGATTACTGGGCACTTGTACGGGATGCAGAGTACAAATTGCCAGTGTAACATGTAGCATCATCTGCAGCGCCAAAACTGTTTTATCTGTGCAAATGAATGCATGTCGAGATATATACATATTTAAAGTCTCAAGTATTTGCTGATTTCAGCTATTTGTAGTGGTTGTTGTCCCTAATCTATGCAAAAACCAACAGTCCTGAGTATATTGTGATGTAGTGACAGAACGCATCCCAATATGTAGACAACCTTCCCAGAACAGTTGAAGTTGTTGTAAGTAACATGTTTACTGGAATCTTGGTAGACGGTTTTAAGACACTAGAGTCCCTTTCATTTGGGAAACCTCTACCAGTAATCCCACTACTGCACAAATATTACAGAGGACGTGAGTGAATTATCTACTCCGCATAGAAAATGTAATTTGATCTCGACAGCCTTCCAAATAAACTTCGATGTAGGTTTCAAAACAGTAGCACAAATACCAGATCTGAAGACGTGAACGGCGGTGACTAAATTATCACCTTTTGACGATGAAACTACTTAATAATAAAGTCCACTGTCCAACCTTTTGGTCAAACTCAATACCAACTCTCTGCCAATGCTGCACATGTATCCTTGTTTGTCGATTCACAAGCCACTGTATTTTCTAAGTGATCATATCGAACCTCTCTTCGGCCAATCATTGGCATTCACAAAACCTAACCTGATCTGATGGTGATGACCTCTGATCACAAAAACATCTGGCTTCACTGGCTCTTTTTTTTTCATTTTTAGAAAATTGTTTTCCAATTGACTTAGCATCTATAAAATCAATCTAACTCGTGTTGTAATGTTTCAAATCGAACTGCTGCAGCTGTAATCAGCGTACGGCGAAGGGAGCTGCTCCTCTGGCGCTGAGGATCAAATCCAGTCCCAGCTCAGTCGGAGCATCTCCAATTTAGCGCAGTGGGATATTACGGTCTGCCTTTAATAAGCTTTTATTTGGCATTTATACGTGTTAATGATCGTTTGGAACATGACTTTAATTTAAAATCAATGCTGATTCATGGAGAACTTCATCAGGGTACAAAGAAAGCCGCCGCCTGCACATGTTTTATTCATTACCTAAACTGTAATTTAGTTTGAGAAAAAGTGTTCTGTGTACCTGTATTTGCTGTGCGTGCTAATGTATGTGGCATTAAACTCATAGCCTGGAGACGGCTGTAAAAATGGGAGGGCTGAGCTGATCAAAGTAAATGCCGAGGAATCTAGTTAACACCAACCCCCAGCTCCTTACTGCCGTAATGAATAAGGCAGCTGGACGCAGCATGACAGGAGCTCACCCGTACGCACTTACCGACCGCACCGCACAGGAGTAGTAAGCTTTAATAGGTGTGCAAATCAGAAAAAAATGATATGCTCATATTATCAATGACAATGATTATCTATTGAGAAGTTGGCCTGATATTTGTACCTGAACTTGTTTATTTTCATGCAAGAATTTGCATTTTGCACTATTGGATCTTAAGAAGGTTCTAAGTAGAGCTTCACAATGTTAAAAGAAGAAATCAGCATAAGAGACAAAAACTTGAAATTGAAAACTGCATTTACACTCAAGCATCATTTTTTTTCAGCTGCTCAAAAGTTTAAGACCATAGCTCAAAAAACCCGAAAACCCACCAAAACATAAATCAAAGTGTCAAAAAAAAGGACTCGGTAATGAGTAGCTCCACCATTCTTGTTGATGACTTCAATCCTTTGTCAGGCAGGCATTGTGAACTGCAGCATTGTCCTGTTGAAAAACCCAATCATTACCACACAGACAAGGGCCCTGAGGCATGAGGGATGCTGCCCGCTGCAACAACTCCACATAGCCAGCTGCTGTTTGACGCCCCTGCACAACCTGAAGCTCCATTGTTCCACTGAAGGAAAACACACCCCAAATAATGATGGCGCCCCCACCACTGTGCCGTGTAGAAAACATCTCAGGTGGGATCTCCTTGTTAAGCCAGTAACGTTGGATGCCATAAGGACCATCAAGGTTAAATTTTTTCTCATCAGAGAAGACAACTTTCTTCCACCTCTCAATGTCCCATGTTTGGTGCACCCTTGCAAAGTCCAAACAGGCAATATTGTGTGGCGTTGAAGAAGACGTGGCCTTTGAAGACATTTTTTGCTTCTGAAGCCCTTTTCTCGCAGATGCCGTCTGATGGTTATTGGGCTGCAGTCAGCACCAGTAATGGCCTTAATTTGGGTAGAGGATCGTCCTTTGTCTTGATGGACAGCCAATCGGATCCTGCGGCTCACAGCTGGTGAAATTTTCTGGGGTCTACCCCTTAATGTTTTTGTTCCATAACCCTCAGGGTCATTTAAAAAATGCAAAATGACTGTCTTACTGCGTCCAACCTCAGCAGCGATGACATGTTGTGAGAGGCCTTGCTTATGTGCTTATGCAGTTCAACAATCCTACTACGTTCAAAGTCAGTGAGCTTTTTTGATTTTGCCATCAGGAGGTCTTGACAGTGTAATGACTTGACAGAAAATGACATCGAATCCAGATTTTTGCACAGCTTTTGGCTTTTAAAGACTATGGTCTTAAACTTTTGATCAGCTGAAAAAAAATCATGTTTGAGTGTAAATGCAGTTTTCAG
>CAEGAF010114900.1:0-38937 GCA_903067075.1 Micropoecilia bifurca
GCATTTAAAATAAGTCAATAGAGTTTAATTTGCAATTTTTGTGTCTTTGTGTCATGAGGTAGATCTCAGGTGGCTGGTGAGAGAAAAAGTAGATCTTGGTCTCAAAACATCTGAGCACCCCTGATTTAAACCAACCGTGTTTGATCAAAACTTTTCCAAATTATCTATTAAAACTTACATTTTCTGTTTTGTCCCCAGAGGACATTTAGAGGACGTGTATGACATCTGCTGGACACGAGACGGAAACTTCATGATTTCTGGATCAGTTGACAACACTGCTATCCTGTGGGACATCAGCAAAGGTGAGCAGCCTCAGCTGTGTATGTTGCAAACATTTAAACGAGCTACATCAGTGATGCACGTTGATGGGGTTTTTTTTGGTTCTGTGTTCAGGACAGAAGTTGTGTATGTTGAATGACCACAAGAGCTACGTGCAGGGGGTCAGCTGGGATCCACAGGGGCAATATGTCGCCACGCTCAGCTGTGACAGGTAGAACAGGAAGTAATGTTTTTAAGACTACTCGATGCACATGTGTGCAGTGACAACATGGTAACAACAAGACTGATTTTTATGTAAGTAATGGATTAATCCTTCTTATTTTCTGTTTGTGTGTCAGAGTGATGCGTGTGTACAGCACTCACACAAAGAAGAAGGCCTTCTGTATCAGCAAAATGAGCTCCGGGCCTCTTGCTGATGGAGAGGTTTGTAAAAATGTAGCTTCTGCACTTCTTTTTGTTTCAGGTCATAAAATGTACATTTTTCACTCTGTGATGAGGTTTTTGTCCTTTTTTCCAAATAATTTGACTGTAAATATCAATCGGGCTCCTTTACTTTGTATTGAATCCTGGGAAAATGTGGAAATAGCTTTCAGCACTTTCCAGATATGAGAAAAGAAAATGGATTCAGGAAAAATTGTATTCCCTGTTATGCTAGCTAAAGATTGAGAAGCAGAATTAAATGATTCTTTCATCAATTGATATTGGATTTAGATTCTTTATCTTTGAATTTCTTCATGTTAAATTGATTTTTTTGTTAAACTCAGATTGGTTTGGTTTTACTGAACCTTATGAAAACCATTTTCTGCTTTTGGAGATACCATTTCTTCACTTCAAATGGTTTATCTTCAGATTGAATTTGAATTAGTTGTTAAAAAATAACCAAATGTGTTTTATAAATTCACTTTTTTAAACGTCTTGAGAGTTGAATCCTTAAAAAGAGCTGATTAAACATCTTTTTAGTGTGCGGCTTTAAAACTATTTCTTGTTTTCTTGTCAATCATAGCACTGTATATATGTACATTTGGAGAAACTGCTTTAAAGAATATTTTATATATGCAAATGGTAATTTGGTCGATTCAGTTGATCACTCATTAAAATAAGGCTTGGATGTTTGGAGATCTTTGAGAGTCCAGTCTGAAGAAGTGCTGAAAAGGAAAATGTGCATTGCTGAATTAAACCATCTTCACTTTGCAGGTGAAGCAGTACAGAATGTTTCACGATGACAGTATGCGCTCCTTCTTTCGTCGTCTTTCCTTTACACCAGATGGGTCGTTCCTTCTTGCTCCAGGTAGGTTGACTGCATTCAATCTCACCTTGCCAATTGCATTTACAGGGGGTTGAATATTTGATGACCTACTGGTTTTATAGATTAAATAACTATCAAACCAAAGTCTATATTTTTGTGGTTCCTTGATTTTAATGTAGAAAAGCTGAATAACAAATGGAGGGGAGAAAACTATTGTATTAAACTTAAAAATTTGATTACGTCAGTGAGTGACAGTGGGTAAAACATAACCGACCATTTGACATAGAAATATTTACTAACAAGCACAGTGCCATTTTCGTTTTAATTGCTTGTTGTCTAGTAGGGTTTTTGTTCATTCTTTTTATAAAAGAACTTTGTGAATTTTAAACATTTCTTGTCAGCTCCAAGCTGAAAGGCGATTTTCTGGGCTTCTCCTGAGCCACAACCTGCGTATTCCTTAACAGAACAAAGTGGCAGAAAAAAATAGTAAAATGTGGGATGCATTATTACTGGAAACCTGAGTTTTGCTGCAGTTGAAGCTGCAGATCTTTCATTTTGTCTCCATCTGCTTTGTACAAAAAAAAGCAACTAACATTTCTGCCCACTATCCATGCAAATTTCCTCAACATGAGTCAGATTGTCTGTGAACATAAACACGCTAAAGCAAATTTAAAAGTAATTTCAGTTTCCTTCTAATTCACAATTACCAACAAAGCACTGTAGACTTTCACTACCAAACTAGAGGCATCCCTTTACATTCACCTTATATAGCGGAGGATTTCAAGATTAAAATCAAGCTTACAGAGACAGTTCATCACTGTCTTCCTTCTGTATCTAACATTGTCGCTCTTTTCTACTCAAACAACAGCTGGATGTGTCGAGGTGGGAGAAAACATCATAAATACCACTTACATTTTCTCCAGGAAAAGCCTAAAGAGGTAACGCTTGTTTTAAATTGTGTTCATGCTGTTAAATATCTTATAAGTAATATTTACATTTGCTCTCGGCTGTCAGGCCGATCGCCCACCTGCCTTGTCCGTCTAAAGCCACCCTGGCTGTGCGCTGCTGTCCGGTCTACTTTGAGCTCAGGTCCAAAAAGGGAGAAGGTGAGAACCATTAATTAAGAAACTTTTTCCGTGTTCATTCTTCTTTCTTCTGCGCGCTTGTTGACATTTCTGCCTTACAGACGGATCTCCCCAGGCTCTCCCCAACCTCTTCCAGCTGCCGTACCGCATGGTGTTCGCCGTGGCCTCTGAGGACTCCATCTTCCTGTACGACACTCAGCAGAGCCTTCCCTTTGGCCTGGTGTCCAACATCCACTACCACACACTCAGTGACCTCACATGGTAAACCTGGGCTTGAGTTGGGTTGAGTTTGTCTGTGTGTTTCTAGGTGCTTCTCAGTCTGCCGGTGTGTGACCAAAGGGCTTCCTGCTGGTTCTGTCAGACAGGAAAAGTTGGAACATGCCCTGACTGAGCTGACTTTTATTCTGCGCACAGAAACGTTTCATGTTTGTCAGTCATACTTGGATGTAAAGAGATTCTGGTAACACTTCATTTGAAGGACTGTGCATAAGACTAACTGTCATAAACATGACATAACATCTGTCATGAACATAAAGAAGTCTTTGTGAATGTTTATGACAGTTGTCATAAAGTGTCATTTGGTAAATAATGACACTTTTAATGCAAAGTTGCTCTGCAAGTTGCATTAAAAGTCCATTAAAAATGCCAACTTGGCATTAAATTATAATTTACAAAATCATGCAAAACTTTTGAGTTTTATGTCAAATTCACAAGAATTAAATGACAGAAACTAATTCTCTCACTGCATCTTTGATTCATTTTGTCCAGCTGCAGACTGTTAGACTGTCCAGTCAGTCAGTCAGGTATTGTGTAGTTGGTGCGTTTAATCAGTTTTCAGTTAACTCAATTCAAGTCTATGGAGAACAAAATGTCACTAAAATCACTCTGTCCTTCTAAAATCTTTCAGAAAATCATAAAAATGCACTGAATCGTAGCGAATTATATCGCGATACATGTATCGTGTTACATATTGTATCGTGACCACAATGTAGTATATCGTATCGTATGAAATTATTGTATCGATTCACCCCTAGTTAATCGGCAGTTTTATTTTTTTTATCTTAAAGGACCAAAACACTTATTTCTAGCTTACATAAAAATCTCAAAACTGTTTTCCTACACGGCTATCCTGACATCAATCCGTCCGTCCATCCATTGCTCCTTCTGACCTTATAGATTCCATCGATTTATGGCTTCATCTTATCTCTCTACTCCTAGTGTTTCCATGCTGCTGTCATTTTGTCTTTTAACCCTTCAGTCCATCCTTTCTGCCTTATTCCTTCAACACAGTACATTTCTTTTGCAGTTTTAATATTTAAACCACTGCTGAACAACCAGCTCTTTGTCATGGTGAACTTCTGCATTTTAACAATAGACCATAATAGGAAGACTAGTGTGTGTGCTTATTAGCGCAGCTCGGTGAGTTTGGCTTCAGTGTAAAGAGCTTTGGGTGATAGTTATAACTGGAACAGTGCCGTATAAATTCAGAAAATTTACCAAAACTTGGCTGTGAAATGCTGAGATAATGACTGCATGTCTGATTTGCAAAGATTAAAAAAAAGGGAGAAAAGCCATAAACCTGAAAGTCAAAATAAAGCTATTTCTGTAATTATGTTGTTAGAAGTTATTTAAATAAGCACATTAGATAAAATGCATGTAAAACAAACATTTTAATGGATTAACACATGATAATGAATTTGATTGGTCTGTCTCTATATCGGCTTCAGATGAATGTTTTTGGGCACCTTAAATGTAGAATAAAAACTACACCAAGTGTGACTGTAAAGCCATTGATTAATTAAACAGTGTCATCTTTGTCTTTTACATTCCATCGACATGTCTGTACGATTTCCTGTTTAGGTCTAGCGATGGCTCCTTCCTGGCCGTGTCGTCAACAGACGGCTACTGCTCCTTCCTGTCCTTCTCTCCTGGGGAGCTGGGCACTCCGCTCAAGGAGCCTCCCGTCTTGGAAATCTTTGTCCCAAACAGTGGCGTCGAGAAAAAAGGCAAGAAGTCGTCAGCGAGCAAAAACTCCTCACCGGTGTCCCAGCCATCGAGTTCCGCTCTGAACCCGGCGTCCCACACCAGCAGCGGTAAAAAAGACTCCGCGTGTCCCACCCTGACGGACGAAAAGAAGACCATCCCCAAACCCAGATCCACACCTCAGCCTCGCAGGGTCACTCTTAACACCCTGGAGGGCTGGGGGAAGCCCGCCACTCCCAAACCTTCGACTCCCTCAGCAGGTCATACTCCGGCATCTGGAAGCCCGAGCGCTCCCTCTGCTCCCTCCGCTCCCTCGACTCCCCAGCCCTCCGTGACTCCCCTCACCCCACCCACCTCCTCCAGGAACCAGCCCCGCCTCGCGCCTCTCACCCCGTCCACCTCAAAGGTTCTCAACACTGCTGGGTCCACAACCCCGAAAGGTCCGACCACCCCAAAAGGACCCACCCCGAGGTAAAACACAGGAGGAGAAATGAGACGTAAACCCTTTTTACTTATTTCTATATTCATTCTACAGTAAGCGTTGGGGCTGCAGCTAACAATTATTTTAGTAATTTGTTATTCCATTGATTATTCTGATTTAAAAATTGGCACATTCTGCAGATTTTTATTTAACTATTTAATAGTTCTTTATACAATTTTAGAAACGCATTAAAAGATGCAAAGTAATAGATAATTCAGTTCAATTTACTATCTGAAATACAATTAAAGCATCTTTAGTGAACACTTGATCATTTGCGTCTTCAATTAAAAAAATACTTCAAACATCAACGCATAAAAAACTCGTCCCTTTCTGCATGACTGAACATCAACACAGCGCAGAACCAATCTGGTGACTATATTTGGATTAATATCTGGAAAAAGTGCTTACTAGGAGTTTTGTATCAGAATTTGCATCGTTTTAGTTTTACCCAGAGGAGTTCTGGGTAGATTTATAAACAAAGAAGGATTTTTTTTTTTATCCTAAATGCAATTTTTAAGTATTTATTTTCACAGATGTGGATTAATTACTGCTCTGAATGTGTTATTCTTTTTGCAAATGCCTTCTTTTTAATCAGTGTACTCCAGTTAACAATTAATCAACTTCTAAATTAATTGGTGATTGCTGAAATAATGAATTCATCACAAATAGTCCAATTAATCGTTTTAGCCCTAGTTGACAGAAATGTGTGTATTGTTACCCTATTACAAGACGGTTATTAAAAAATAATATAAGTATATTCACATTTATAGTTAGTTTACTCGTATTAAAGACTGGCCTTTTCTTTATTGTGCTGCTGCAGTAATAGATTATTTTTATTTTCAGTCTTCTTACACATCATGACAGAGTGCCAGTTTTCAACTATTTCAACAATCAGAAAAATAATAAAATCCCCTTGTAGCAGGTTGAGTGTTGGTATTTTAAATATATTCCTTGTGTTTGTCTATCTGTTGGCAGCTAAGGAAGACAAAAAAGCCCCTGCTGATTCTGTACTTGGATGTTGACTTTAAACTTCTGCTGAGCCCAATACAACAGAAGTTTCTATGGCAACTCCACAAATTACCTTAAAACTCTAAAAAGCAATGAAACATCTGTAGATCACGCTGCCATGTAAAAGATGAAGAGTATAAGTAGGAGAATGAAAACTCTGTTTGAAAGTTTGAGTTAAATTTCTTAGAACTAGTGGACTTTACCAAATGGGGGACCTTTTTGTCGAGTCGTTTTAATCGAATGTTGTTTACGTTTTGCCACCCATGCATTGAAAGTTTCATTAAGCTGAAGATCTCTCAGTACTTAAAGGGCAGCTGGTCCCGTCACATGACCACCGGTGATAATTTATGGAAATGCTGGGACTATTCAAATGGGGTTTTGACTGGAGTCACACGGCTGGGAAACGCTGCTTCTGCTGATGTTTCAAGAGCTGAACTCAAAGAGCTGGGAAACACCAAAAACTCGTTTATTATCCGTATTTTTTCAATGAGAGATGCTTCCAAGCGATTTTTAAGGGAAAGCTGAGATGCAGCATTTTGATGTCTCTTTCACTCCACACGTGCTTCGTCCTGGCAGTGCAAACAAAGCCCCGTCTGGTACGGGGGATCTGGTTGGACCCCCACTGACTGTGCCTCATACACGATTGTTGCAAATGCTTTTCTGTTCTACTTTTAACTACACGCTAAATAAATGATAGAAACCACGTCTGTTACAGCAAAACGGCATTTTTAATTGATGCTTTGGAGTTTGTGTAGTTTGATAGTCTCTTTATTTTTGTTCTCCCTGTTTGTAGGAGAGTGTCTTTGACTCCCCTTGGATCTCGGCCTCCACCTGTCAGCTCACTGTTCAGCAACGCTGCAGCCGCAGAGAAGGCCAAACACGGTTGGTTTCTCCACCTCTTTTAGCTTAGCGTTTAAGAGTGTCGTCTCAGTCTGTCGTCCTCGATAACAGCTTTTCAAAAATGTTCAAAATTTTGTCTTGAGAATCTGCAAACCCTCCTTAATGTTACCTTTAACCTTTACACCCACCAATGGGAGGCTTTCTAGAGCCTAAGTTATGTAAACACAAACGCTTGTTTCTTTTTCATGTACTCTGTCACTGGGCCAGAGTTGTAATAGTTAAATAGTGGTAAAATAAGCAATATCTTCATTTAAAAGGCTTTAGTACCAGCCAAATGTTTCTGAAAATTAAAATCAACTCACTTTGGTTATAGTTTAGTTGTAATATGGTACTTATTGCTTTACTTTGTTTCAAATCATTAATAAGTAATTCTAAATCCATCCTGTCAAAAAATAATACAGCTTTTAGGTCAAACATGCCTCTGGCGACATCAGATAATGCAACTCTTTTTCTTGTTTACAATTTTTGACATTTTTAATGAAGTTCCTCCTCCAAAGGTGTTTATTTGAATTCTGTATGGCTCCTCCAAACATTTGAGTCAAACAGTGCAGAGTGTTCAGGATAATCTGACAACAAAATGCGTGGAAGCAGTTTGTGACTCTGGCCAAGTCAGACAGAAATTACCAGATTTCAATGTTTCAGAGTCGTATTAATGACACAATCATGTGGCTCCTTTTTTTTCTTTTTTCCTAACATTTTTATATCTCCTCCAAAAACTGCACAGAAACAGGCCATAAAGTTTATCCTCTCGTTGCTGATCCCTCTCTTTGTGTCTCTCCAGAGCGTCCATCTCCACCCTCCGATCCATTTTGCCAACCTCCAGAATCCAAACGGACCAAGACCAGTAACACCCCAGTAAAAACCAAAACATGTCAGGATTAGCATTCACTGCCTGGAGTGTGGCGATGCTTAAAGGAAGCATCAGGAGTAAAAGAACTATATGAAGCTCCTCGTGGCTGTAGCACAGTAACATCTTTGTGCTTGTCCAGCTGCAAACTGTGTGACATTCTGTTCAAAGAGTTGATTTTTTTTATTGTATTTAGTATCTTAAACAGATAATGTTTTATTTCCCTGCCTCTCTGAGGCTATTATGCAGGGAGAAAAATAGTAAATAGAGATAAATCTGAGCTGCAGTGCTTGAAGAAAAAAAGAAGAGCACTTTGAGGTTTGGTAGTTTGAAGTTTAACTCTGTAACCTTTTGACAACTGAATTGAAAATGTCAAATTACTAATAAAAGACTTCAAGTAGTTTGATTCAAGGTGTCTTAATTACACACGGTCCTTTCTTAAAATGTTTGAGTATTCCTCATTTATCTTTTAATAATTGAATATAATTATGCTGATTTGTAGATGCCTTTTATTAAAGCCTTTTGAAACCCAATTTAAAAGAACCCATGCTTGCTTCCAGTGGTGCTAATGTGCATGTATATTAACATGCATCAGTTAAAATTTCAAAAAGTTTAAATTAACATGGATGACAAAAAAAACTGAAATGTTTTCAAATGATTATCACCACGATAAAAAAAAGACCAATTTTGATATTTGCTTGATTGGAAACTCCAGGCCACCAGGACCTATTGGAGTGAACCAGTAATAGGTGCTGGGTGCTACTTTTGCAACCTTCAGTTATCTCTGTTGTTGAAACATGAATCTGAAAATACCATAAAATCCAAATTAAGTCGTCAGGTTCCAACATAAAAGAAAAACAAACTTAGGATTTACAAACTGATATGTTTGGTTGCCAAGCTCACTTTACTGAGTGTGAGAAAGATTTAATAGTTTAATATTTTCTCAAGCTCTGGTTTGCATGCAAGGCAGCCATATTAGATTTTACGTGTTTCGCACACTTTTCTTTTTGTTACAGCCTGACATTTAATCAAACTAAACCTTTCCTGTTTTATCTGCGGTGTCATATTCTCAGGTAAAGTGTTGCCAACAGAAGGATTTACACATTTTTCTAAATAATGTTTTTCACTTTAATTTAGTGTAATATGGAACTATTCACACCAGTGTTAAACCATGACTGTGTTTTGAAAGAAATAACTCAAAATGTTGCAAGGTTGAATAGAATGAGAAATGTCTGCAAAAGATTACAGAACTGGATAAAGACATTTTACAGGTGATTATTAAACATTTAATAAAGAGGTAATGTTATGTGTATTATTTAAAAGGGATTAGCTTTTGAAAACTGGAAGACAAAAAAAGAAAACTTCCTACACATGCTGTAGGAAGTTGTTGATCTATTTAAAAAAAAAAAACCTTTACTGGCAAACTGAGTAAGAGTAGGAGGGTGATTGTTTGATCTCATCAGAAAACAATATCACTTAGCATCCAGGGATGAAGCTCAGGTCATTTGAAACAAAGGAAGTGGTAGAAACAATCCAGTGAAGACACTGCAATGAAGCATCAATAGTTTTTGTATTCTTCAAATATTTCAAAACCAAAGCTTAAAATATAGTTTACTGAACTCCTGTGACATCTTCCTCAGTAAGCCTGACTTCCATGTACTGAGTGGATTCAATAGAGACAGAATCTCAGTGAGATCTGACTTCACCGTGTTGTGTATCAGGCTAAAAATTAGCCCGTAGTTTTCTCACATGGTCATGAACAATATTGCACATCTGAAATAGGCACAAGCTAAGCAGACTTTCATTTTAAAATTAAAACTGGGTAATTGGGGTAAAGGCCCACAGATCAACAGGTAACAGATGTTGCTAAGGTTGCAGTAAAATGAAGAAGTGCTTTGTTGAAGACTTGGATGCTGAAATCTACAGCACTCAAAGAAGTTCATAGAATCGTGGTTAGAAAGCAGACATTTGTTATTATAAGGCATATGACAACTTACTGTTGGATAGTCGAATCCACCTGAGTGCCTCTAGACCACATTCTTCTTCATCCTGGAAAAAAAAAGACAAAATGCTGGTCAATCCTGGATGAGAACTATGTGATTAATTAAAAACAAAACAAACAAAAAAACTCCCAAAGACTGAGCATTGTAGTTGCTCTAACTCACAGATCTGTCTCTGGTTTCAGACTTTGTGGTGGTTGGCTGTTTTCTCAAAGAGAGTTATATCTCTGTTCCCATCTCGCTGTGGGCATTCTTCTCTTCAGTCACCTGCTGTTCTCAGGGCCCAGCGACTGAGAACGAATGTGCCAAGTGTACAAACATTTACGTCAACCTTAATATAGATTACGATCGTAATTTTAACTGTTGTACCGACAAATTCAGCTAAATAAGAACATTAAGTTCTGAACTACATTGTAGATTCCCCAGTAAGGAGTTGCCATTAAGTTATGCTTTTTTTTTCTTTTAAGAAAATAAAGTTCTAGTTACTTCATGAACTCTAAGTTAATTACAACCACCAACCATGTAAAGGTGCAGAACATACTGTTGTTTTAAACACATGTAAGTACTAGGATTTGTGGAAAAACAGAAGACATACAAAGAAAAAATTTGAGTACATTTATTAACCTTTGATCATATTTCATGTGTTTTATGCAAGTTTTTTTATATACATTTTTGCATGTATGTCTTTGTGAGATGTGGGGATATTCAAGAACATCTGGGGCAAGCGCTGAGAGTTTCCAGGTCTTCCAGGCTTACATATAAGGAGCTAAATTCAGAAAAATACAGGAAGACAACTCACACTCATCATCAGGGATACACGTTCATGTTTCTTTATGATATGCTAAAGTTGTTTTTTTATTTTGAATCGAGTATGCAGGAGTATCTCTTATTCATTTGTGGCACTTTAATAGTAGCGTACCAACCAGGAACTGTCATACTTTAAGTCTTCCACAACTGTTTTTTTCCCCCTGTTTTCATTACTATCACTGACAGAGCCTCTGAAATAACTTCTACCTCTGACAACCTAAAACCTAAAGCTCCTTCCCAGGCATATAAGCTGTTCTGTTACATTTGGTTCTACCAAAAAACCTCAGAGAAGAGCAAACATTTTCAAAAGTACCTGCCAAACTTTGGAACAAGTTGCCTTTAAAATAGCACAGGTGTTTCTTCATGTCCTGTTTTTAAAACTCCATCAAATTTGAGAGGCCTCTAGCACAGTGGAGTTGGTACACTGATTTAAATGTTTTTGTCTTTTACACACGGCCAAAGCTACAATGCAAAGGTTTTGTTAAAAGCATCTATATTCATGTGTTGTGATGGCCCAGTTGAAGTCCAGATCCACAGTTGAAACCAGATGTTTACAGCAAATAAGAAGACACATATCATGGACAGAAAAAAAGCAAGGAGACCCAAAATGTTTGACCCAAGTCATACAGTTCAAATGCTACCAAATACTAAACTTAACTGAATTTTTAAAACACTAATGAATAAATCTTTGACCACTCCTTCTGTTATTGTGGAATTTAGCAAATAGAAATAAATGTGTTAATTGTAACTGACATAAAATAAGAGAAGTTTGGTTTTTTTAACCAGTGAGTAAAAAATAACAATGTGTCTTTTTATTTAGTCTATTTAAACATCTTGTTTCTACTGTAAATCCAATTAAGAATCAGTAGGTAGGAAGACCTAAAAATCTGCTCAGATACATTAAATCTGAGTAATTGTGAGTTTTTGGAAACTGGTTTGGTTTGGTTTGATTTCTCTTTGGTAAGAGAAACCAAACTTCTCTTATTTTTAACTACAGCTGAGTATAAATGGGCAACATATATTTGAAATGCGTGCTAGTAAAAAAAAAAAAGAAAAGTAAAGAAAAAATAGCTCTGTATTATGTTTTTCCTCTTCAAAAGTTTGGACTAAATTTTTATTCGTCTATTACAAAAAACACTAAGAAACAAAAGGAATTTTGTTATTGGAAATATTTTATTATGTATGATTATCATTTATTTATGTACGCATTCTACTTTCGCATTAAAATGGAAGATTCTTGGCTTTCCTTGAGAATATTAAGAGATGATGCCTTTCCAATTATATTTTTAGACTTACATAACATTTTAATGTTAAATCAGCAGTGAGCGTGTTAGTAAAAGAACTTGGCGTTTCTTCTTTTTTTTAAATAAACACGACATGTTATATGATTTCATATGTTCAGTATTTTTTATTCAAAATAATGTTTTACTTTACACGACTTAGCAGAGCAGCAAGTGAAACAAACACTTGGAAATTGGCATCGTGACTGAACAACCTACCTTGCTGGCTCCAGCCAGAGAGCTGAGATGATTGACAGCTCTCTTAGCCAATCAGAATTCGCGTGGTGGAGTCTCTTTAAAAGCTTCTACTAATGGTCTTTGTGTGAAGGCGGGGAGCAGTTGGCTTGGATAGTCTGCTGATTAGCAACAAACAGAAGGTTACGAGTTAGAAAAATTGGATTATTTGCCCACCAGAGCGCCTTCGCGGCTACAGAAGCGGTGTTAACTATGTCGGGGGCCTAAACGGAGCTTGTTAAGTTGGCTTTTGAGGGCGAAAGGCGGATATTTGTGATATTTCGGAGCCTTTCGCGGCGAGAGAGAGCGACAGAGAGAGAGAGAGAGAGAGAGAGAGGGTCCACCTCGCTTTTAGGTCGTTTCAAGTGGCGATGCTTTAGCTGATAGCTGCGTCATCATGTTGCTTCCGAGTCGAGTTGGCGAGAAGGAATCACAAGTTACCGCCGGGAGGTGAGGCTGCCGGCCGTCACCCAGCCCCGGAGGCCACTCCCGACCCGCGAAGTACGTGGAAGACGGACGGGCTTGTCGGTGGGAGACTGGCGGCGAAGCCTGCTTTAGTTTACGTCGTTGTGGGGACTTTACATCACTTGCCTCGGCGTGTAGTTGGCGCGATTCTCTCGCCGCCCAACTTAACCGTGTTTATTTAACCCACTATAGGATATGAATTCACACGTTTTAAATTGATGTTATTTACAGGAAAAGAGCCTAGGAAGAAGGAAAGTGGAAGTGTAACTTACTGATGGGAAGGTATGCTCGCCACAACAGTTTGGATAGCGGGAAGTGATGCTCCGTGACAGCCTGAACACAAACGGGACCATCCAGAGTCAGGTCCTCACTATCTGAGCAGCTTAAACAGGCGTTTCTAAGAGACAATGGGGAAACGGTTCTGTTAACTCCCACTGATTGACTCGCGTTGTTTTTATTCGATCAAGGCGGATCGATCTGTTTGCTGTCAGATCTGTGTCATCACATCCACGCGGACTTTGTCTCAGGTCATTTTTGACCCCCTTTTCCTCAGCCGCCTTTAATCTGGGTGGGATAACCACACTTTTATATAGAGTTGCTTATTTAAAACGGGGGAAAAAAACGTGTAAAAAAAAAAGAATAGAAAAATGGACGGCGATTGCACTGTTTATGCGGGGCGAGGATCCTCTAACTTTGAGGTGATGGACGGGCTGCTGTACCGCAGGAAGTTTGAAAGGGGCTTCATCAACTACCGGGAGGTCCTGGGTGAGGACCGGAGGTCAGAGGCCATCTCCACCTTCCACAGGCGGCGCCCCAGACAGCGACACCTGTCCCTGGAGGAGACCTACAAATGCGTGGCTGAGAACTACTGGTGGGAGGGTATGTTGACACCTGAGCAGTGTTTCTGCTTCTCTCATGTCTCTTTTTACTCACCATCCAGCCAGTTTCCTTGGAAAAACTAAACATTTTATTATTTCCTCTTGATGTTGCTGACTTTGGTCGCGTTTTATGCAAAAGGTAAAAGCCTAGATCAGGTTTCTGAGCCACTTGTAGCCATTTTTTTCTCCCATGTGCCGTTTTTTGTTTGCAAGCTGGAACTTTGTGTTTTATTGGGATTTTATGGACACAAAGTAGTGCATTATGGAAGGAAAGGGATACATTGTTTTTGAGTTTGTAACCTTTATTTATTCAATTATGGGGGGCGGATTTACAAGTTTGTGGGACTGAACTTATATAGCGTTTTATCTAATCATTTTTGACCACTCTAGGCGCTTTACACTAGATCCACATTCACCCATTCGCACTCACAAACACCGATACGCAGCTCGGTAGGCAATTTGGGGTTGGGTGCCTTGCCCAGGGGCACATCGACATGTGGCAGGAGGAAGCTGGAATCAAACCTGCAACCTTCCGATCACAAGACGACTACTCCATCCACAGAGCCACAGTCACCCAAAAATAACTGTGGGCTAGAGCCACTTTTGTAAACCAAGCAATCTTCTACTAAAGGAAATTACAATACATTATTAGGTAGAGCAATAAATAAGTTAATATGAATGGATGCATGCTAGGTTTAATTAATACATCCGCTGAGCAGCAGTTCAATGTTGTTCCCCCAAAAGATGTACTATAACTTTATGAATTTCAAAAATACTTGAGCATCACCACGTTTCAGGTCCAGGATCATGGCTGTTGCCATGTGATGTTTTGGAGGGACTTTTGAAATCAGTAGGTGGAGTTGGATTGTATTTAAGGTTACCAAAGTAAAGGGGGTTGAATATAACAGATAAATGCACTTATCATTTGCATAAGACCTGACATGTGATTGATTTTGCATTTCACTGTATTAATGAACTATTCCATGTGTCTGTCATGTAAAATCTTAATAAAACACATTTGAGTTGTGAGAAATCGTGAAAACAGTCGAGGGGTGTGATTATTTTAATGAGGCACTGTGTTTCATTTTGATGGAAACTGCGCTTTATTGTTTTGAGTGAACTACATAATTTTCTTTTCCCTCTTTTGGACTCTGGGTTAGAGTTGATGTGTTTTTCCCCCTCTGGTAGATGTAGCTTTTAAATGTTTTATATTTATATATATATATATATTATATAAACCTGAAAAAGGAAGAAAAAAGGTTTTGACAGAGTGTCTTTGTCCTTCGGAGACCTTTTACAAACTTCCCTCTGTAACCTGGTTATTTCATAGTCCATCTTTAAGTACGTCACATTTTATTTTAAAGACTTAAAAAGTCAACTTAACATTCATTTCTGGACTTTAGATACTTTGTTACACATTTTGATTGATTTCTGTCCCTCTAACTTTCCTGCTTTGTTATTATTTATTCTAAGGTATTTTCATGTCTGCTCCCCCCTCCAACCCCCACAGGAATGTATTTCCAGATCAGAGACTTTGTCCTGCACTGTCCACAATGTAAGAATCTGCACAGTCAAACATCAGCGGTAAGTACAGGACATTTTAATATTGATCTGCTTTACATGTGCAGGCGTCTTAATTTTCTGCATGTTAGATTTCACGACTTTCTTGTCAGTTTCTCTCTCAGCCTTCTCTTTCTGCAGTGAAGACGTTTTTGTCTCATCTTTTGTCTCTCGCTGCGTTTTGCCTCTCAGAGGTTCGACGGTAGGAGGTGTGTATCTAAGACGATACCGTCGCACGGCGCCGACTTGCTGAGCAAGCTGAGGAGTCAGAGGGAGGCGGGGCAGTTTTGTGACATCACCCTTCGGACCAACGGGGGATCCTTCTCAGCCCACCGAGCCGTCCTGGCCGCCGTCAGCGATCACTTTCATGAGGTTTTGACCGAAATGGACTCGAGCAAGAAAGCAGACATAGACCTCTCTGGTAGGAATTTAAATTTTGACTTTCATGACTTGGGCGTTGTGATGTTAGGATTCTGTTTGGTAGCGGTTAAGAAAGCCTCTGTTTTAATTTAGAAGATTAGAAATATAAAGTATGAATCAGTGTAGGTGTTTCTTTTGATTACAGGAAAAAGGTTATATGTAAATGGAGAGGGGAGACATTTTATTAAAAATCAGTTGTTTTTCACATTTAACATATTTATTCATTAAGGGGTCCAGATCAGATATTCTGCTAACAATTCTTGTTCTTTTTGTCAGAGATGCAATGTTTTGAAGAAGTATTTATATTTTAGGCAAGAACAGCCTTCAGACTATTTAAGGAAATTGTATTTGCTGGAAAACATATGAATTTATTTTGAATTTCAACATTGTTGCAATTCTAATCTTTTAATTGATTTGCGTTTGTTTCTGGTCCCATTCACTATCTTACAAAATAAAACCAAGTGAAAACAGGTTCTTAAAGAAGGCCAACCTGCGTGTAAATAAACCTCCATGTAAATCCAGCTATTCTGTGATGAGGCTAAATGCATAAAGCACATGGTACTTCCTTTTGATTATTAGCAAAAAAATGAAAATTATAAATACATTTCCAGAATTATAACATCTTGATTTGGTGTATTAAAAAATAGCAAAGTTTGTGGTTGCAGCAAGGTGATTTTAAAGAAACTCAAACCAAGTATGAATATCTTTGAAAGGTCCTGTGTGTCTTGAGTTGACACTTTGATGTTGTGGGATAAAATTTTTAACATTTTTACTTGGAAACAAATGTAAGCTCTGCTTTTAGATACTTTTAGCTACTCTTCTCTGAGTTATTTCCACCCCTAAATAGAACCAAAGGCAAGAAAACAAACTTCAGTTTTTTTGCCTTTGCATAAAAGCGCAGTGTTAGTTTCGACTTACTTTCATATAATCTGTCTTAGGAAGAGTTGAGGTGTTTCTCAGTGTGTTGATGAGTCTGGCTGGTCAGTTTGAGATCTAATCAATAAACGGGCTTGGAGAATCAATATTTTGGAGCTCAGCCATAGTTTCGAAACAGAAGTTTGTTTTTTTAATCTGCAAGCTTGTCTGGTGTTTCCACATCAACTACTCTACTAATTTTACGTCGTCTTGTTTCAGGTTTCAGTGAGGACAGTCTTTTGTCTTTGCTGGACTTCTCCTACTCGTCCACGCTGTGTGTCCGTCAGGAGGATCTCCCAGAAGTCTGTGCGATGGCGCGTCACCTGGGCATGTGGCCGGCCGTGGAAGCCTGCTCTGCCCTCCTCAGAGAGCAGGAGCATCATCTCCGTGCTCCCGGCAAGGCCTTCAGCTCAGCTCACGGCGGTCCGCTCAGCCAGCACCGCCACCACCAAAGGGAAGGACTCTTGAAGCTAGAGAACATGAATGAAAGCTTTAGTCTGACACTAGAGACGCCCGATGAGTCTTTACAAGGAAGTCCTAAGCGCAACTTGCGCCGAATGCCAAAATCCCAAGTTCAGAACGGCCTCCCTCTGAGTCCCTCGCACAGGATGAAGCTCATGGACTTCAAGTCTCCCTCTTCCAAAAAAGACGTCGCACCTCACCACGTCATCGTCGCCACCCGGTCACAGAACTACTCGCCCCTCTCGCCGTCGAGCCCCCGTCTCCTCCGCTCCTCTCCCGGAGCCGCCAAAGAGGTTCAGAGGTTCCTACCTAAGCCGGAGACGCCTAAGAAGAACAGAAAGTCCCACTCAGTCGCCCAACTGTCACGCACGTCCAGGTCGCGGCCGGGAACGTCCTGCGGGCCGGTGAGGGTGAAGCAGGAAGTGGAGGAGGTCGGGGAGGACGAGGAGGATTACGCGAGAGCACAGGAGAAGTACAAGCTCATGAATGTCCTGGGACTCCAGAGGACGGCTCTGCTTCCCAGACCCGAAGACCTAATCGGCTGGAAGCAAAAGAAACGTCTTCGGAAGCTAAAAGCCAACAACTACTCTCTGACCAAGCGCCGGAAGCCGCGTTCTTCATCCCCCGCAACCTTCTACGAAGACATGAAGCTGACGCTTCCTCTCTGCGACCCCGTCAACACTCGGCTCCTCAAAAAGTCGGCCAAGCCCAAGGGTTTGGGATCCGCCCGAGCAGAGAAGATTCCAGCAAAGAGGCAGAAGAGCGTCAAGCAGCGCATTCCTCCCTCCGACAGGAGCATGAGAAGTAAAGTGGTCTTACCGGACCTGTTTCCATGTTCCTCCAGTCCGGCGTTTGGTGGTAGGGAACTCAGGCGGTCTGTGAGGAATCGCGACAGCAGCCAGCAGCCCCTGCGTTACAACAGCAAGAAAACCTTTGTAAGAAACGTGGTCAAAATCAAAGCAGAACCGACCGAATACTCCATCTCAAGTCTGAGGCTGTCCACGTATGGACAGAGCGGACAGGCGTCTCCCAACTCCCTGCCTTCACAGAGAGCACAGACCAGAAAAAAGGTCACCGGAGACGCGGTGAAAACGCTCCGATACAACAGCAGCCGACCGGCAGCGAAAGCCAAGCTGAGACGGACGTCGACAAAGGAGGAGGACAAGATGAGGGGCAAGTCCAGAGAGGAAGGAAGACCGGCGGTGAAGGATCCTGAACCCAACGGTCTTTCAGAGCAAACGCCTCCTCCCTCGATTTATAGTCACCCGCTTTACAAAACAATCAAAGAAGAGCCGGCCGATCCAGTGCCGGTCGGACCGTTCCCTGATCCCCCCTCACCAGACCTGGGCAAACGTCAGAGCAAGCCGCCCATCAAACTGCTGGACTCTGGCTTCCTGTTCAGTTTCTGTCGGCCGGCCGGGGGTTCCATGACCGGCCTGAAGAAGGAGGAGGAGAGCGTGGCCATCTGCCTGACGCGCTCCGTCTCTCAGGTTCCGAAAAAATTCGACGCAGACGGGTCTCCGCAGCGGACGCTGAGAGCCAGGGGTCCGCCGGGCCTGAGCGTGGTGAAAAGGGAGGAGAGGCGAGTCGCACAAGGACAGAGTCAGAGGGATGGACTGAAGTCCAGAGAACCCAGAACGCATCTGGACAAATGTGCTGGGTCCAGAGCTACAAAGAAGATGCCAAAGGTAACCAATAAGGCAGGTCAAACGAAGCTTCACGGTTCTGGTTAGATTGTTACATGCGTTCTTCGCAAGCCTTAGAGTAATTTATTTGAGCCCGACTTATAATTAGAAGAACAATTTAAAATGTGTGTTTATAACACATGTGTGTTACGTGTATATCTGAATTGTGTGTTGGAATGGATTAACCAGATAAATTGTTAGCTTCTCAACAAGTCCTGACCTGAAACATATGAGAAATTTTAAACGCTTGGTCTGTGACGGGAAGCCAGCCAATTTATATTTATGCCATCAGTTCTTCCTGGAAGAATTTTGCTAAATGTTTTCTGATGGCCTCAGAAAAGTGTTGTTGATGTGCGCCTGGCTATGAAACATTTTGACAAAGTCTGGTTTTATTTTATTTTTTGTGGTCGAGTCTGCTTAGTTTTCACCGGAATTTTAAGTTTATTCAGATAAACTTAAAATGTGGCCTCCAAGTTCTATGAAATGTCATAAAATTAGGGATTTGGATGCATAATTAACAGCAAAATCAGTTGCATTCATGAGCAGGACAGCGTCTCCATACAGTTTTAGTTACTATTCTCTAGGACCAGTCGAAATTTGGACTGGAAATAAAGTAAAAATTTTTGGGAATGTGATTTAATCTGGAAATCCTTAAGACATTAAAAAGATGGTACTGACCTGATTTCAAACAACCAATTCGACTCTATAAATGTTTTCTGTAAACAGGCTCTTTCTTTAATTTGTTTCCTTATGCAGAGACAAAATAAGGTCCACACCCTGAGCAGCAGCCGGAGCTGCGCCATGCTGGACCCGGTACATCGAGCTCGTCTAAAGCAGCTGCGAGGGCCTCGGAGCCAAGCACCCAAAGTCCCAAAGGCGTCCCACGCCTGTCTGCAATGTCCGGCTGCCTACAAGGACTGCGACGCCCTAATTATACATCAGCTGAGGCACATTGATGGAAAGCACTGGCCCTGTCCGGTAAGAACCAGCCTCCTAGATGTTACCTAGAACCACTTGGACCCTCTTTCAGCATCGGGGATCCGGTTTCAGGGACGATGCGGATCCTGGTGCCCAGTTACACACCGGCTCATGCTGGAAAAAAGAATGGCTGCCTCAATGTAAAGGAAAGCTTTTACTTTAGTTTCCTGGTGTAGAAATTGTTGAGACAAAATGGCGTCTGAAAAAAAAAAATTCTGCTAAAGCGAAAGTAAGATTTTTTAAAAATTTTTAGATTTAGCATAATTTTAAAATAAAAAGGAGCAACACAACAATGTGCAGCTGAAAATTGTTGGATCTTTTGCTTCCCAAAAAATATGGTGTTTATCAAGTGATGTTTTACAAATAAAGATGAAAATATGTTTAACTCACTCTAATTAGAAAAATGTTGCAGCCTGCAAAATTATAGGTTTTTATTTATTTATTATATTTCACTCACTATGAGTTGGTTAGGGCTCAATTCAGCATTGAGTGCAACTACAAAAGAAGAATCGTCTGGTTTTTTTTGCTTATACTGTAATGGAGAGTATTGGTTATATATTGCTTGAATTTATTGACTGCATCTGTATGGATCATTGGAGTTAAACTTGGTTTGTTTAAATGGGGTAACCTGCAGCTGTGTTTACCTTGCAATTTTCCTATAAGTAAAAAAACAATAGTTTTGGGATTTTTTTTTATTATCCGACACTCTTTACTAGTAAAATTGTGAAGGAAAAAACATATTTTATGTCAAAACATCTTGTACATGAGTCTGTGGGGGCGGGAACATGTACCTCCTAAGCCTAAATGGTATCGGTCAGTTTACTTTTGTTTACTTGGTGGCTCTGTGCTGGTTTTGTATGATGCGTGTTGGAGATGTGGCTGCGCTCTGGCCGGTCAGGTGCAGTGATAGTTTTGTTCGTACCGTCCGATAATATCCTGCTGGTGCCCCTGTGTTTAGATGTTGACATTAAGTAAACCTTTTCCTCGAAGCTCCGAATTGAACCGTTTCCTCTGATCATCCTTGACATGTTTCTACAGTTTAAAGTTTACCTGTGGTAAATTCAGTTGATGATGGACTTGATTTGGAAAGACGCGTGGCTGTCAATATAAGGTTGCACAGTTGACGGTGCAGGTCAGAGGTCAAACACCAAGCATGAATTCAGAGGAATTGTCTGAGACAGAGACAGGATTGTCTTGAGGCATAAATCTTTGGAAGGATCCAGAAACATTTCTGCTGCTTTGAAAAGCCCATTGAGCTCAGTGGCCTCCGTCATTGGTACATGGAAGAAGGTTGGGACTTCTTCAGTATCTAACCTCAGCGATTGGGGGAGAGGAGTCTTAGTCAGGGAGGTGACCAAGAACCCAATGGTCACTCTGTTAGAGCTCATTTGTTTTCCCAAAGGTCCTGGAAAGCTTATGAACGCAATGATTAACGAACCGTTTGCTGTTTCACGAAATTTTAAATAAGTCAGTTACCCTTTGTTGCAAAATGGGGAATGATTCGTCTCCATCTTGAATTTCCAACCTGCTTAAAGATGCAGATCTCCAAATCATCACAGAAACGGTTCACAAGGGACAAAATCAACCTCTAGTCGGTTCCTGGATCTGCAGCAGACTTAAACAGACCAGTTCAGTCACATGTTGTGGTGTTGTCATGTTGGCAAAAAGGGGTTACATAAATTATACCAACAATAAAAGGAACACAATATAATTCTAAATTAAGAATTAGAAAAATATTAGGACATTTCCCCCCTCCTCTGTAAAGAGTTCTGTGTTGCGCCACAGCTACAAAATAACTTGCATCACTGGAGTCTCTGTGAAGCCTCCGTCTGTTTACTCCTTTTCTTCCATCTTCTCTCTGCAGCTCTGCAGCAAGACCTTCTTCAGACTGAGGAATGTTCGGAATCACATCCGCACCCACGACCCAAAGTTGTACAAATGCCGGAGCTGCATTGCAGCCGGTTCGTGAGGCGCCGGAGACGCCCGCTTCTAGCACAGGCACACGGAGGTCGGTGAAACGAATGCTCTCCAAAGTCCGAGCTGCACGTCAGCTGTCCTGACCGGGGCTGTTGTCGAGGGGATAAGGGCGTTTGTTTCAACTTTTGTTTTGATTGTAGCGCAGTACGACAGCCTGCGCTCATCGGTTTCCTTTACGTCCTCCTCTCTGCTTCATCAACACGAGTTGTTTGTCGTTTCAGGATGAAAGCCATCAGTGTCTCACCAGCAGCCGTCGGGCTGAAGCCAGAGGCACATGATGTGGATCCCCAGCTTGTACATACTGAATCCAGTCACACTTGAGCACAACGGTCTGCGGGAAGGCGTCACTGCTGTTATCAACGATTACTAAAATTATTTAAATAATCAAACCAAGGTTGCCGTTCCTGTTTGCTTCTTTGGTAGCTACAGAAACTTGAACATTTACTCTCAGGGGGGGGTGGGGAATGCAATGCCACGTTGTACAGCGATTTCACGTCACGGTTGTATAAATGGATTTAAAAAAAAGAAAAAAAAAGTGATTGATATAACTATTACTGCTACTTATTGTTACCTTTATTTTTCTATGTATAGATGAATGTTGAGTGCACTTATGTCATAGCTTATGTTGTAAACCTAAGAAATGGTAATGAAACTGAAGGTTTGGAGTCTGAGGTGTGGGAATACTTGAAGTTGTGAAAGTGCTGGGGGTGGGGGGCATACTTGAAATTGGAAAGGTGGGGTTCCGGTTGATCTGTTTCCTGTGGTGTGCTAATGTTTCAATGACTTGATGTCTTTTGGCATTGATCTGGTGGGGAGTGCAGGCGGGGAGGAGGGGTTGTACGAAGACACCGCTGCATGTGTATCTTCAGGCCATTTGTAGTCCTCTGCCTTTTCTAAGGCTGCAGGGTTTAAAAAGGGAAAAAGTGTCGTTTTTATAAATGTGAATTTCTTAACTTTATTCAAGATGGCCACATCACGACAGATGTTTTATTAATCTCTTCTTTAATGCAAGACCAGTTCCTCTTGCTCTACTTAAGTTTCCCCCTCTACTGAGTAAATGCAATGTGCACATACAGAGATGTTTATGTATCACAAAATGATTTTAGAAATAAATGAGCTGTCTCCTGCTATCTGTTTAAAGATTAAATAAATTCTTGCCTTTAATATTTTGGGTTTTCTTGTGTCTTTGTTGCACTTTTCAAGATGAGGGTTTCCATGATGAAGTAAATGGTAAATGTTCTTGCATTCTCTTGTTTAAAAAGGTAACACTACCTTTTCACAGTCACAGCTTCTCAAATACACACACACATATATATATATATATATATATACACACTGGTGTAAGAGTTAAAGAGACAGTTCCCCCATTTCAAGGTGTCAAATCTCTTTTCAGTCATATTTGATATATACAGCATTTTCATGGTTAAAGGTAATATAGTTAGTTGAATGTACTATAACATGGCACTACAAGCTTGGAAAACGTGCTATGCTGCCCCTTTAAACCACTGGTTTTTGGATGTGTCTGCTGTGGATCAATCTGCTGCATAACCCAAATGCACTTGAGTTTACATGAAACCTCAAGATGTTCATAAGAAGCTAAACCATGAGGACAATCACTGAACTGCCGCTCTGGTCAGGAGTTTCCCTTCATTGTTCTTAAGCACAAATGTAAATGAATTTGGGCTTTAATGATTATTTCCTTGCTGCCTACATAAAATATTATTTTTTTTAAATCGGTAAATTCTTGAAAACTTTGAAAAATAAGTAAATTAACAGATACTATAGTATGCAGACTATCAGTTTTGCATACTGACCAATGCAAAACTGATAGTCTGCACAAAGGATTCAGAGCAAACCCAACCTACTCTGCAGCTCTAAGTAAAGCTCACAGCTCTCCAGAAAAACAAGGAAACTTTCTGCAGAGAAATCCTTCTGTAATGAATACATTCATTAAAGCAGGCAGGAAGTAAGGACGGCTTTAAATATTCTTTGTTATGAGCAGCAATAAGAACCACAATTTAAATCACAACTCTCTCTCAGCTGAGTGTTACTCTCAAAACCTAAAATATGAACAAAGAAGAAGAGAAGCCAGGCCTTTCTGAGAAGATTCAAACCATTTTAAATATTCCTAAAATGGAATATTTACTATTAATATCTTACTAACCACATTT
The DNA here is from genome assembly GCA_903067075.1 of Micropoecilia bifurca. Taxonomy (NCBI): domain Eukaryota; kingdom Metazoa; phylum Chordata; class Actinopteri; order Cyprinodontiformes; family Poeciliidae; genus Micropoecilia; species Micropoecilia bifurca. Next base: position 23,662 of record CAEGAF010114900.1, read on the forward strand.
TATTTTGCCTAGAATTTAATTTTATAGTAAAAAGAAATAAAATTTTAAAAATCTGGGAACTTTTTTCATAGATAAAAGTTTGGTGTCACACTTATAGTTACTCTTAACAGTCTTTTTCAAATGTAACCAAACCGGTTATCTTAATTCATATTTAGGTTTTGAAATTTCAACTGAAAAAGATTAATTTATGTTTGTCCTGCGTGTCTCTGTGTTGCAGTATGATGGAGGGGTGACCTGTCCAGGGTTCAGCCCTCCTCTTTCCCACTGACCTCTGGGGAGACACACCAGCTCCCCTGTGGCCTTACAAGGATAAGCAGGTAAAGACAATGAACATATGTTTACCAGTTAGCTGAAAATGGGCAAATAAATAAATAAATAAATAAAAAGATTCTTGATTGAACCAGCAGTACCCAAAGCTGACACTAGATGACAGCCTCTCCCTTTCAGGCCGCCACAGCTGCTCAATAACAATGCAAAATGGTTCCAGTGTTATTACGGCTCACATCTGGAAACCTCAAGACACCCTAAACAAGGAGGAGAACCAGAGAGTTCATTCTGATTTGATTATTTCTAAGACCACATTTTGTATTAAACCCAAAACGACTGCTCATGATTCACACAACATTAGAGCGATTATTGTGAAATCAGATTGGGTGATTATGAATAAACCGTACCTGATTACAGAACCCAGATTGTGGTTCTTAAAATGTATAACTCAGCTTGAGCATAGCAGCTAATCAGACTCTTTCTTGTGCAATTTACCAAAAAGTAAGTTGATGTTGACCTCTTTGACTCCCCGGGACTGTGGAGCTTATTATAGAGCCAAAACTCTCCCTGCCTCTTGACTGCAGCATTATTCGGGGGCCTGGGTGTACTTTTTCACGCTCATAACCAGCGGGGCTTTACTTGGGTTACCCTTGCCCCACCAGCGGCTGCCTGTGCAAGCTTATGTGAGTTTAGGGAGCCATGGAGAGTACGCCCAGGAACAGCTGACAATTTATGCTAGTGGGGCCCCCACATTCTCAGAGAGAGAGAGAGGAGAGAGGGGGGCAGGGAGGAATGAGGGCCGAAGACAGGAGGGTGAAGAAGGGGAGACTGGGTGGGAGCAAAGCAGAGTGGGGGGCGAAGAAGGGAAAGACAAGGAAGAAGAAGGGGGTGGGGGGGAGTAAAAGAGAGAGAGAGAGAGTGAGGGAGAGAGGGGAAAGGAGGCAGTCTTGTTTGTAGCTTGTCAGCAATTGCTTGAGACAAGCTTCCCCTCCATGTGTGAAAGCTACTTGGCAGGAATGCTCGGGCTGTACCAAGTGGAGCTGGGCGAGAGGGGGGGAGGCTGGGAGCCGCACAAGAGGAACAGGCCCGGATTGAGGAGCCAGTGTGTGGCTGAAGTAATCCTTCAGCAGCGTCGGCTCTTTGATGTTGTATCTTTGTGTTTGTGGAGGGGGGAGGAGGAGGGGGAGGAGAGCGGTGTGTGGGTGTGAATGGGGCTGCAGAGAGGTTTCTGTATGAATATGTGCTCTCTCTCTCTCCCCAGCAGCAACAAAAGAGAGGCAATGAGACACCCCCCCCCCAACACACACACACATTCCGCCTCTCTGCCTGTGCCTGCCCTCCCTCCCTTCCTCCCCCCCCCCAGCCTTCACTGGCTCTCAAGAGAAAGAAAGCACAAAAAAAGAAGGGAGAGAAGAAGAAGATGATGAAACCTGAAGTGGTCTGCAGTGTGAAGTGTGCATCCACACAGATGTTTGTGCGCGCATCTGAATGTGTGCTTGTGCGTGTGTGTGTGTGTGTGTGTGTGTGTGTGTGTGTGTGTGTGTGTGTGTGTGTGTGTGTGTGTGTGTGTGCAGTGTATGCTCGGCAAACATTCATTGATCCTCAAATTTAATCTGTTTACCAACAATCTGTGAAAATCTCATTTGTGCTGTCCATAAATGTGTCTGCGGCTGCATTTCTGCACGCCAGTGAGTTTTCTACCCAGTAGAGGCTTTTATTGTCTTAAGATGTGTGTGAGCATGTGTGTGTGTGTGTGTGTGTGTGTGTGTGTGCGTGCATTGGGTCATTTTCCTCCCTAGCCTGTTGCTTTCTGCCGCTCTCTGCTCTCTCAGCTCCAACATCATGAGGAATGCGCACTGAGATGGATTCCTGCAGGATTCCTTCCTCTTCTCCGACTTCATTATTCCCGCTTCTGCAACGGCTGCTGGATACACACAGACATGCTTTTCTTGACCCATAACCAGCTCACATACTGGTGTTAAATAAGATCACTTGTACAGAACTGTGCAGAAGTCCTCATTTTAATTTACTTTGCTTCCAAGTGGCCATGTAATTCTGTCAAACTTTTCATGCTTAAAAATAAAATAAAAAATCAGTATCAGATGTAAAAAAAATATATACATGTTTATCATCACATCTAAGATATCCAGCTCAGACAGAACCTGTTCAGATCATCTGCTGTATTTGCAGTTTTTGAATAGTCAATGTTTGGCTGCCTCCATGCTAATACATCTGTCAAGTTTGATACTCTTGGTATTTTGTATTTTTTTTTCTTAATTCAGCCAGTAATTGAAGCAGTTGGGAGGAATCTGAAGAAAATCTATGCAAGAACTATCAAGATCACAAGATTGCAAAAATGTCTTGGTTTGTGGGAGAAAAGTGCTAATAAAAACTTAATTACAAGGAGGTACCGGAACCTCCAGCCTGGCTGGCTCCACCGGACTGAGGGACAGCTTCATGCAGCAGACTGCTGGAAAGCCGAGGTATAACCTCTCCATATTCCTCAGCAATGCTTCAGCCTGAACAATCTACAACACCTCTGGAACTCTGTTAGCTAAAATGACTTTCCGGGCAAAAAAAGCACGAGTTGGGAACAGCAGCTGACCCGTGGGAGCTGGAGGAGCTGCAGAGATCCACAGCTCGTGTAAGATAAACTTGTTGACTGGACAAAGTTGTCTTCTACATGAATCTGGTCTTCATGAAAGTGTGTGAGGAGGAAAACCACAACAGCTCATGCTTGCAGTTTGACACAACATGAAACCAAGGCAACTTTTTGACCTGCATGCACTATATGTGGGAAACTTCCACAGCACATGGCCATGGTAAAATGTGGTGATGGCAGCATTATGCAGTGGAATATTTTTCTTCAGTAGGAACAAGGGAGTTTGTCATAGTTAATCAGAAGATGGATCAGACTCTCGTAGAAAATCTGTTAGAGGTTGTAAACGAGTTGAGACATCTTCCAGTAGGACAATGTCCTAAAAATACAAGTAGAGATTAATGGAAATCAAAGTGTTAGAATGGCCTAGTCAAAGTAAGGACCTAAATTCATATGAAATTGTCTAGCAGGAAACAAAAAAGGGAAAAAGTTTCTATGTTGGGGTCTGGTAGCACAAAGCTGGTTGGGACAAACCCTCAAAGACGTGCAGCTGGAACTGGAGTAAAATATGGGACTTACTTCAAAAACACTCCACATTTTTCAGATTTGTATTTGTATAAAATGGTCAAAATCCTGCATCGTTTTTTGTCACTGCAAAATAATTTGCTACTTTGCATTTGTCTTCATATAATGTCACAATAAAATACATTAAAGCTTATAGTTGTTGCATGATAAAATGTCAAAAAGTTTAGATTGTTACCAATTTTACAAGCTAGCTTACAGCTAGTTCTGTTTTTTCATCTGTACCTTTTGAGTATGGCAACCATAACACGATTTCTTCACATTTCAAAATGTTGTATTGTCTTAAAACTCAGCTGAAGTCCTTTAGAAAAGATACATAAATAAACAATTAAAAGATCTGACACATTGGGAAAGTATTACTTTTTTTACTGTAACTTCCCTTTCTTCTAATTCGACCCCATTTGCTTCTTTGTGGCTGTTTGTGTGACTTTTCAAAAATGCACACACTGCTGTTTGCACTAGGACGATTTCCTTTTCTTTAACATCCGCACCAACAGTTCGCTTATGGAAACAACAGTAAAAGTTTGAGATCGTCCAGTCAGCAGCAGCAGGAGCAGCAGGAGCAGACGACTGTGAAGAGTTGCATCTTCTGTGTAACAACAGAAACTCCCTCTCCTTCTCTCTCCCATCCCATCACCCCTCTGCTTCCCAGGGCCCCAGTGGTCGAAAAGGAAAATGGGAGAAGAAGAAGAAACGGGATGCAAGTTTAAGTGAATTAGGCCGTGAATAATTTTCAGGATGTCACAATGTATTGGGGGTGAAAGCTTTTAACAAACAATAATTGGAGCGCCAGGTTCACTGTTCTGCGAGCTTAAGACGGGGAATTTCTTGATTAGGACCTGAACTGCACCCTACACAGCCAACATGCAGTGAATTTAGATTATTTATTTAGGATACTGCTTTCACAAGACGGATTGAAGGCATAACAGACCCTATTCTACAGAAGCAGAATAAAGACAACTTATGGTTTTCAAAACAAAGCTTCTCCACAGCATGATGCTGCCACCAACATGCTTCACATTGGGTGACATTCATGTTACGTTAGTTTTCCATCACACAATACATTTTGCACTTAGCCCAGAAATTTCAGCTCCGACTTCGTCTGAGCACAGCACAGCTTCTCCACAAACTGAATTCAAATGCATGCCGCAATTTTTACCTGCAAAAGCAAAACGACGTGCCATTTCTCTCCCACTTTACAGTGATGCGCTGCTTTGTATTGGTCTATCGTAATGCTCTATAAGGCATTCTTGAAGACGTAAACAACTTATAGGTGGCAATTATTGAGGGGGAAGAGGGGAGGAGAGGGTGAGAAGAACAAAACGTAGAGGAGAAAGTGAGGCAAATGATGTGAAGTTAAACAAATGACGGCGTGGAAAAGGCCAAAAGGAGAGAGAAAGTGGGTTGGGGAGGAGTGGGATGAGGAAATAAGGCAGGGAAAGAGGAAGCAGAGGGGAGGAGAAAAAGATTGGGGAGTAAAAGGGGAGATGAAAGCGAGGGAAAGTTGAAAAGTAAAAAGGGGGCGGAGAAATGAATGAAGACTGTGGCTGAGGAAGGCAGGGAGGGAGGCCAGAGGAGGAGGAGGAGGAGGAGGAGGAGGAAGGAGGGAGTGAGGGGAAAGGGAGGAGGGTTGATCTCTGGGGTTTGAAGCACATTAGTATTCATGGGGAAGAGGAGGCCACAGACAGCAGAGAAACAGAGAGGGACCAGACTGAGAGCACCACACAAACATAAATACACTCAGCATATACGTGCCCACACACACATCCATAGTGTTGGATGGGGTCTCAGATGTTATATGTGTGTGTGTGTGTGTGTGTGTGTGTGTGTTTGTGTGTGTGTGTTAGGGGGTCCCAACCACTCCTTGCTCTGACACACGCAAACTGTTTATGCTAAAAGGCAGAGGAGACAATTGCTCTCCATCTTGACTTGCACACACATTAATGTCGAGGTAAAAAAATAAATAAATAAAGAAATAAAGAAATCCTCCCAGGAGATGATTTAGCGGTTGAAGCCTTTGGAAACCCACCCCTGCTGGTCTTGGATCGAATCCCGCCTCAGAAGTGTCTCTCCTGTGTTTTTCACCGCCTCTCATCCCTTTTCCTCCCTCCTTCTCTGTCAATAAAAACAGAAGACACCGGAGGGCTCGAGGATGATGTTCTCTGAACGCTTTCTTTTTTTTCCCTTACTTTTCAGAAAGAAAGGAGGGGGGGGGGACAAAAGAAGGAGACCATAACAAGCCCACAAAATTCCTTATCGCGTTGGAGGCCACTTGCGAAACACCTCTGATGGTGGCAGGAGGAGAGCGAAGGAGAAGTGGCAATGCTCTCTGGGTGTTCTATTCTTAGTCTCTTCTCTCCTCAGACTTTGGATGAATCCTTGTGCGTGTGTGTATTTATGTGTGTGTGTGTGTGTGAGAGAGAGAGTGCAGAAGCATGCGTGGGTGGGCAGGTGGTGTACAGCTGACAGTTGATTTGCTGTGACACCAGACACACTGGCTGCTTTGGACTCCCATGGCCTAGATATCACAGCCTCCTGCAAGCCCAAATACCTAATCTGTGTCACCCCTTTTTTTTTCTCTCCTTCTCCCTTTCTCCTTTTGCCCCCTGCTCTCTATGTTAGACCTACATATGATGTTCTGGGTCTTGTGGTCCCCACCGGCAGGCAGATAAACGAGAGACAGAAAGAAAAAGGAGTGAAATGAGAGGAGTGATTAAGTGCAAGAAGCCGATCGAAAGGAGGGAGCAAGAAGGGGGGGGGTGAAAAAAAAAGGAGCGAGATCCCATCATGTAAACAGAGTGAAGCGCTGCACGGAGATGGAGGAGGCTGTTGCCATGGCAGAGGCTGCATCCTTTTGTTAAAGATGTCACTCAGGGGGAATCAGGGCTAATGAGTAAGGACTTTGCGCTTGCGTGCGAGTAAATGTGAATCCGAGCTGCTGCTATTCTCCAGAGCTGGTGCTTTTAATGGTTTCGCTTCGAAAAGTGAAGGAGGAAGTGAGCTGGGGAAAAAAAACGGAAGTGGAAGGCGATCCATGACGGAAGATTGCGACTCTGTACGCGCGCGTTTGACTAATCTCCATTGAGAATTACCGGGAGAATGTGCGCGCGCGCGCGCGTGTGGTTTGGTGTGGCGCTGCGTAGGTGGTTTGTTCTCCACGCTCCTCATCTTGCTGCAAATTAGCAAAAATCAAAGAGAAACAGGTTTCATTTAATCCCACCCTCTCCGTCTCCTTCCCTCTTTCCCATCTTTTATATCCTCCCTGCTCAGCAAACAGCCTTGAGCCTCCCACAGAGTGAATGCAGACATCTGCCCGCACTTTTTCTTTCTCCACTGTCTCTCCCTCTTTTCTGTCACACACACACACACACACACACACACACACACACGCACAGGCGTTTGTTTCACTGTCAGTGGAGTCATCAGAGAGACTGAGACGTTTTTACTCCATTTCTTTCCCTCCAAAACCAAAATCTCCCTTCTTCTCCTTCCTCTTTTTCTTCTGCATTTATAGACGAGGATAAATAATTTGATCAGTAGGGGGGGTTGAAATTCCACCACTCTGAGAGGCGTGACGTTAATCTTTTATTATCTGCTCTCTCATTCTTCCTCTCCCTTTCTTTCCCATTCCTTTTCCTCCTTATCGCCTCTCCAGACCCTCCCATCATCACCCCCCACCCAACAGCCCCTCCAAGCCTGTCCTTGCAGTATTCTAATGATTCATATTTCACATCCACTGCCTTTTCATTTAGCCTGTCTACACCGCTTCAGGGACAGCTACTCACGATCTTAATTGACTGAGGAGGTGGAGGTGGCAGAGGAGGTAGAGCCGCCATACAGCCAGGCCCCCTCTATGCACAAACAAATGCATAGATACTGCTAAATAATAATAGGCACTGATCCGGTCAAGGTTTATCTAATTAAATATTCACTCACCGGCCACTTTACGCACCAGCTCAGCTGCTTGTTAACAGAATTTGTGAATCAGCCAGATGGGAGCAACTCAATGGGTTTTGGGTGTGTGATGCTTTAAACTGAGCTGGAGAATCAGAAAAAAGGAGCATTTGAGTGACTTCGGACGTGGACGTGGTGGCACACAGGCTCCGGTCTGCTGAGGCTTTCACACGCGGCCTTTCTGTGAATGAGTGAATGTAGCTTGTTCGAGACAGGAAGAAAAATGGGCAGGGCTGGGGAAAAAAAGAAACATAAAGAGAGAACAGATGCTCAAATTGCCATACCAAATCTGAGCATGCTGCATGTTGAACCTTAAAGCAGATTGGGCTACAAGAGCAGAACAACCACACCAGGTGCCATCACTGTCAGCTAAGAACAGGAAACCAAAGTTACACGATTACAGATTGGAGAAACGTTGCCTGGTCCACATCCACATGTTGGATCAGCTATGAACAAGAAAGCGGTGGTCCCTCCAGCCAGGCTGCAGATTACTTAAACTAATTGTTGTTGCTGACCATGTTCTTCCCTTTATGACCAAAGTGTATCTTCCAGCAGGATTAGAGCGTCATGTCATTATCTCAAACTGGTTTCTTTAACCTGACAGTCACATTAAAGAAACTCCAATTGTCTCCGCATTCCCAGACCCCCGTACTTTGGAATCTGGTGTATCACACTGATGAATGTGCAGCCAGCAAATCAGCAGCAGCTATTTGAACAATACGGACCAAAATCTCTGAGGAATGTTGATAACATCTTGCTGAAATTATGCCATAGAGAATTAAACCATCTCTGGGGGGAAAATATGATTCAGTCCAGGGGTAGAAACATGCTTCAGTAAGTGTATTTGTGATCATGTGAAATTAACACCAGATGATGATAGCAACAAAGTCAAAACAAATGAGTTCATACTTTCAGTTACATGAAATGTAAACAAACGACACGGGGAAAGAGATTTTAACACATGAAGAAAAGATACGTGATGTGTGAAAAGAAAAGAAAATTGATTTAATTTTTCAGTATTTAAGAAGAAATCCTCCCCCTTTTTCAGTGTCAGCTGGTAATTAATAGCCTATAAGAAGTCTTCTCATTACAAAGGAATTGCACTTGAAGCAAGTAAATCAATCCATCACTCTTCATTTGCAGAGTAGGTCATACACAATGAGGCCAACACAAACTACTTTATGTCATGACGGGTAAAAGTAAAGATCTATCTGAAGATCTCTGTGCTGCAAATCACACTGATGTCATTGGCTACAGATGGATTTCTAAACCTCTGAATGTTGCTGCTTATCACATGTGAGAAAGAGATAATTTATCCATAAATCAGCCACTACCAGGTATGTCTCGCATGATTTCAGTGAGAAAGGTAATAATAATAATAATGAAAAAGGTCCAAAAGCCACTTACAGTGAAACCTGGAATTAGCAGAAATAGTTGATAAGCATTGAATCGAAATATCCTCTATGCGCACTCACTGCGCAAGACTCCACTGCAGAAGAAGAAGCATGTTTACAGTACTTTAAAGTTTGTTTACGGTACTTTAAAGTTTGTTTACGGTACTTTAAAGTTTGACAAGCAAATACAAGAAAATCATTGGGACAGATGGGAACAACCCCTCTAAGGGACAAGGGTGCTAAGAAAATGGATGGATGGATGGATGGGAACAGCTTGGTTCATTGGACGTCATCAGACGCCATATTGGAAAAAGAACTGGCTCTACTAGTCACCTCAAAGGAACCACAGCAAAAGTCAAATTTGGAGAGGGAAGAAACCCAGTGTAGGGTTGTCTTTAAAATATCTTTGTGGTAGATTTAACCAAGGATTGACATACATAAGGAAGAATTGGAATGTGAAGATGCAATTTTAAACAAGACAATGATCTCAAACACAGCAAAGGAAACTCCAATGGTTTCAGAGAAGAAGATAAGGCTGCTCAGTAGAGTGAGTTTTACCCCAGCAAGACTATTAGACGCATAGAGATCTGGTTACTGGAGAGGCCACTGGAGTACAGAGAAGTCATTGTCATATACTAAACACCACTTTGAGAAGATTTTGTGTTGTTGTGCAATAGTCTGCAAGAAGTAGCTATCAGAAGACGGATATACCAGGATCATGAAGAGATGGACGTGGTTGTCACTTCTGCTTCCGGGCCTCTCTGCTTTAAGGTTTGAGGTGTTGCGCTTCAAGAGACGTTATTTCCCAAACCTTAGGTGTAATCGGTTCGGTGGGTATTTAAAATACTGTTCTATTATTATGAACCAGTCTGTCAATTCTCCTTTGATGTCTGACTTCAGTAAGGCATTTGAATTCTCACAACTCAAAGATAATTTCCTCTTTTTCTGAACGTTCTCTGCAACCCGAGAGATGACTGTGCGTGTGTGTGTGTGTGTGAGTGTGTGTGTGTGTGTGTGTGTGTGTGTGTGTGTGTGTGTGTGTGTGTGAGTGTGTGTGNTGTGTGTGTGTGTGTGTGTGTGTGTGTGTGTGTGTGTGTGTGTGTGTGTGTGTGTGTGTGTGTGTGTGTGTGTGAAACCCCCCAGTAGCTCAGCAGTTTCTCAAATATTTAGACTGGCCTGTCAGGAACCAACAACCATACCAAGTTCAAAGTCATGCGAATCCCCTTTGTCCCCCTTTCTGATGCTCGGTTTGAACTTCATCAAGTTGTCTTCACTACATCCAGCTGGATAAAGGAAGCGAGTTGAAGCCATGAGATTGGCCGAGAAAGAGTGCAATTACTGGTATATTTCAATGTGTTCTACTGTTACATATATCCAAAGAGGGGATAAACACAGAGACTCTTCAAAATGCACACATTCGAGGAGGGGAAAAACCCACCCAGCGCACCGGCTGGGGGGACGGTTGCAAGCTCTGGTAATTAAGCTGTCGATTTTTTTGTGCTTCCAAGGGTCAAGGGAGTGACGCAGGAGAGCAGAGCAGGAACGATGATGCAGCGGGGGAGAAAGGATGCAAAAAGATGAGGAGAAATGAGAGGACCTGCTCTTGCTCCCTCCCCACCACCACCATCACCCCAACCCATCTCTCTGTCTGTCTGCCTCTCTCTTTGATCTCCGCCTCTGTCCCACACTGCATATTAAGATGCCCAGGCCCCCCTGTTTGGTATTCTGAGGCGGGCACCGAGATGCCAGTCTCCATATCCTCTCCTTGCCTCTCTGTGAAAGAGAGCAAAAAACCCCTCTGTCTGTCTCAAGATGCTTATCCCGCTAAATGGGTCTGAAATAGCTGGAGAACAGGGGGGCGTAGAGGGTGGTGGTAGGAAGGGATGCATGGAGATGAGGGGCTGGCGGGGGGGTGGAGGTGGCAGTATTAGACACACCACAGACGGGTGGGTGGTGGGGGTGGTGGAGAAGCAGAGTGATGGGGCTGATTTTAGCTGAGAGGATAATTAAACGCTATTATCACAATGGGCCAGTAATACAGCCTTGCCTGTACACGGAGAGGAAGTCAGCCCTCCCATGTTTGCTTCGCTAAAAGGAGGGAGAAAGGAATGAGGGAGGAGAGGGGAGCACAGATTAATAGGCTGAGGAGGAGCAGGAGAAACAGAGAGAGGCAGCGAGGGGGTGAGCGGGGAGACAGACGGTGAAAACAGGCAAACAGAATTAGAAGGAGAGGAAGAGTGGGAGAGCGATCGCTCAGTGTTTGGGATTAGCATGACTCTCCCTCCCTCTTTTCTCTTTTTCCTCCTTCCTTCTATACATATCTCCCTCCTTTTTTCCCTTTTTTTTAACTTTCTCTCCCTCTGCTTCCATAAGCCCTGGGGATGGCACAGCTTTAGTTAAACTGCTCTATTAAACGGCGCCTGCTGAGAAAATCAAATTATAACTTCCTTTAATCAGCGAGTATCAGTGGCCCACACAGGAGCAGTCGGCTCTGACAGCCACCACACACTCACATATGTGCGCGCACTCACTCACACACACACCAATACACACACACACACACACACACCAACACACACACACACACACACACGCACACATGCACACACACACACGCACACAGTGAAGGAGGCAGCGACTGGAGACCTGAGGGAGGCCGATATGAACCTGTCTCCCGTCTCTTTCGGTTCCCATGGCAACAAGATGGAGTGAGCGGGAATATGGGATGGAGAATGTCTGCATCTATCGTTTCCTCTTGGTAAGCATTCACACAAGATAGTAGAGCTTTGGAGAGAATAGGTAGACGCTCAGTGAGTTGGGTGTTTTTTCTCTTTGGGTTTTTTATTTATAGTGTCACCTGACTGGGAGTAAATAACGACTTATTGGACCACTTTCCTTTTTTATAGGACCGTCAGTGAAACAATCTCCTGCTAATCTGAGATTGTCATTAGCCTGTAAGACTAAATCATCAGTGATGTTATTCTCAGTATCCCTGACAATTTCTGCAAAATGAATGAAACTCACTAATCTACATCTTACATTTAGAGTGTCAAGGAATTTCTAATTATATCAACTTCCTGTTTTCCTGTGATACAAATATGCCATCAAACAGAGGAGCATAGCCACAATTCAAAATGGGAAAGACAATTTAATCAGCCATTGACCACTGATGTTTTTCTTTTTCTATAAAAAAGGACTTGCCTTAGTTTGCTTTCATCAGTTCATCGAAAAGTATGGAATGTCTCCATGTTTTGTGACATTACAACATCAAACCTCCATGTAGCTTACTGGGATTTTACACGACGGAACAAAAGACAGAAGCGATCAAATAGGACAATGTAGGGAAATCCAGGGCTCAGGTAGGAACAATCCGTCCACAGATCTGCTGTTAGTCAAACACTCCTGAATTTGGGCTTGGAGGCCATTGCTGAAAGATTGTCCAACATTAATAAAATATATTTAAAAAGTCAAAGGGGACTTCTAATTACCAAGGTTTTTTTAATGTTATTATTAATGAAACTAAAAATGTATCTCGACTGATTTAGTTAGGCAAAAATAAAAATAAACATTCAAAGACAACATTACTGTTCTATGCTGAAAATCAATAGGCAAATATTTAATGAAAAGAAAAGCAAACATCAAAGAAATTATTCAAATGATTTGAAATGTAACATTTACGAAGAGGTAATAGTTTTCTAAGAAGTCTGAACTATTGACTTTGTGGCCTAATCTAATGAATCTAATCTATGCCTCAAAATAAGAAGAACAAAGTAAAGAAGGAGGCATCAAAAGTCTTAAAAACTACCTGAGCTGTGAGCCCCAGATTCGACATTATGGATTTAAAAGTAACGTCTTATGCTCTGAACCTGGGCTGTAGTTTCACTGAAGGAATCAATCTGGATCACATCAGGTGTGATTCCTGCACTTCCATCTCAGGTTGGGTAATGGGTGCAGACAGCTGTTGTTTCTGCTGAAGGTCATACCTCACTGGAAGGCCTAGCAGATATTTTGGAGGCGTTTGTCAGTTTCCTACAGGGTTGGAAACACAGAATAATGTTCTTAAAGAAGCACATCCGAAATGTTCTGAGGAAAAAAAAAATTAGGTCTGACATTATCTTAATTCATTTTTTATTTAGTGTATTTATCTAGTGCTAAATCCCAACAAATGCTATTTTAAGGCACTTTACAAGAAAAACTGGTCAAATTAATTTAAAAAATATACACAAATACCCAATGAATCAAATCTACGCTGGAGAAAATTTACTTGTTTGGCCCCTTTCAGCAACAGGGTAATTCAAAGTGAATTATATGATGAAAAGATAAAACAACAACAAACAAATAAGAAACAAGATACCGTTTATCAATGCAGCTCAGTCATGTTGACAGATTAGATTCAATCAAACAATAGGACTCGCATTTATCGAACCATTGAGTTTGCAGCAGCTCCACCTCCTGAGCAAGCATGTGGTGACAGTGGACATAGAAATCAATTCATTATTTAACTTTGCCATAATTCCTCACACCAAGCAAAGGCTTTTGTAGCTATTTTTCTAAAATATGTAATAAGTTTTTTGACTAAAAAAAACACATTCAGGGCTTAACATATTGATTATCAATAATTAAAGTTACACCATCATATTCATAGATTTTTTTAAGTTTCTAAATTCTAAATATAAAAAGATTTGAAATAATTGTGCTTAGAAGTCTTTTCGAGCAAGGACATTTTGATGAGACCCGGAGAAAAGCAGTTCTTGCAGATGAAGGGTTGAATCTGAAGACGTTTGTGTGCACAACATGAAGTCCAACCCCTTTAAATCCTACAGTTTAATGTTTAATACAGGGTTTTTGAGGTGATAGTTTTGCTCAAACTTTTTTCATTTTGCTCTGATATTGATTTAATGAAGAATGACACTGGGGAATTTCTTCTGTATGGCTTGGCACTTTTTGGCTTAGACTGTTATAATTTAATAACTTGGAGCAGATTATTTACGGGTCAGATCAGCAATTACAGAGGAAACTGTGTCTGACTTTGCTCACAGTCTTCCCTTAAAAGAGTTGACTTTGTGGAGGCCATGTTGTTTGTCCATTCAAAGTTACAAAACATGGTAACCCAATAAAATGTTCTATATTCTCTCCTGACTTAAACTGCACTTTACCCTTTGAAAACATAACAAGATCCGCATTAAACAGCCACCTTCAACTAATTACCCCTAAAATTTGGATTTTGCTTTTGAAAAAGGAGTATGAACATATTACAAAGCATTTTAGTGAGTGTTTTATGTCCTATTTGGATTGCAACCTCTTATAAAAAAAGCTATGGTGTCCCCCCTGTCTCAATTCCAAACCATTAGGTTTATATTGCTAAATTGTCTCTCTAATTACATAATTACGTTTGTACTGACAAACCTAATTGCTGCCTGGATTACACTCACAGGCAACATTCTTTGGGTGAATGAAGCACTTCATTTATTTTCTGCTGTTACGTATGTGGCTGAGGTGGAACATCCAGGTTGGAGAAACAAGATTTTTATAACAACCACACTCTGGAGTCTCATGACTTCAATCAGGCCAGGAGATCTGTACCTAAAACAAAGACCAGGACGACCTCATTTAACCAGCTTCTGTGAGGATTCAACCAATTTATTTTGCTCTGCTGACAAAAATAAACAAATAAATACATAAATAAATAGCCTTCTGGGTTGTGCTGCTGATTATTAATAAAGGAATATCCACATGTGTCTCTTGTGCCTTTTTCTCAACAAATATTCAAGCTGTCAAGCTAAAATTTGGTGGACATATTGATAAGAACCGTAATATGTCAGGGGCAAATTTGAAGACTTTCTGATGACTCAGAACATTAAGGGAATGTCAGCAAACGTTATGTTCCTTACCAGAGGAAAAAAGGTTGAGAAAAGAGAGCGCAGTTATAATAAAAAATACAAAAAATAAATAGTCAGTCTCCTTCTGCTTTCCACTGCATTTCTTAGCATCAAGATAAGAACCTAATATAAGGTGAGTTTCTGTTTAATTATTTAGCTGCTGCTTCATTTAGCATGAGCGCAGGAGCTTCTTTGGGTCTAATTATGCATTTTGCGTATATCAGCAGCGACGCTTGAGGAATGTTCAGTGCATTCTTGTAGCTTTACTTTTTACTTTAAAGCTGTCATATTTTTTATGTGCTTCTGTATGTGTTGTGCTGTAATTTGAAACATGCCATAGAAACATCCCCTGTAAACTTTGATTTAATTTCTTGAATTTTGTATTTGGTTTGTTGGTTAAAACTCTGAGAATGATTTGATTTCAGACCTAAGTTTAAAGACTTAGAAGCTACTTTTCAATTTGAGTTATTTTTTAAGTTAATGAGCTATTTTTGTTAACCTTAGGCACAAAATTAAGAACGATTCAATGCACCGGGGGGGGGGGGGGGGGGGGGGGGGGGGGGGGGGGGGGGGGGGGGGGGGGGGGGGGGGGGGCGGGGGG